>JAIPRK010001034.1:0-102429 GCA_025469195.1 Chaitophorus viminalis
CTGTACAGTTGGGGGTGGAGTGCACCTCGGTCATAGGATAGGTCATTACAATGGATTTGTTAAATTTGAATGCAATGATAGATATCATTGTATACGAATAAGGATTCTGAACGGAGATCTGAACGGAATTGGTCTAAAATAGGTATATTATAATATATTGTGTTATATTTAAATTGAAATATAATGTCAATATTTGGTTTTCAAACGCTTATAAAAAATAATTAGGCCTATGGATTTGAATAATTTTGAAATGACAGTAAAAACAACTAATGTGGAGTCTTCTATTAAATTTTCAAGTATTTTATATCAGCCAAATTTCTTTATTAACAACTATAAAAAAATCGATTATTTCAAATACTTCTAAGTTGCTAAAAATTCAGTATAATATTTTGAAATAAATATGAATTAAAGAAAATGCCAATACTAAGAACTGCTAAAAATTTCGAGTTTCTACGACTCATACTTTTCGAATAATAACAAATATTTCAAATCGTTTGAGTATAAATCGTTATTTTTAGCAATTTGGTAAACTATTTAGTAACCACATCCTGTCACAAAAGATAATCAATTCTAGAAATAATATGAGAGAGATTCATTTTATCTCACGGTTTTGGGGTTATATAAGGAGGTCCCGAACAGACCATATTCAGATGTGTTTTAGTCCGTAGCACCTTCACGCCAGTTAAGTCTATAAATTAATTATTTGAACTTAAAATAATTTTGTAATAAAATTGTAATAAGTTCATATTGAGTATATTATTTTATCTACCTTATTCCAACATCAAACACGACTACACTCTTGAGTTGTGACTCAACTCAACAGTTCATTAAAACTTAGATCACTTGGTAGGGTGATACCGAGGTCTTTAACATTTGATTTAATACTTAACTCATTATTATCAATTACATAATTAAAAGTTAGAGGATTTTTAAGCTTTGTAAATGAAATTTGAGAGCATTTAGATACATTGATACTTAGCGAATTTGTATAACACCATTCTTCAAATGTATTTAAATTGTTTTGTATTAATGCAATCATCAATGGAATTTATAGTTAAGTATATTTTTAAATCATCCGCAAATAATAGATAGTTACAATATGAAAAAACTGTATGTAGGTCATTAATAAATACATTAAATAAAATTGGAGATAAACGGCTCCCTTGAGGCACCCCTGAGGTCACTTCGATTAAACTAGAAATGGAGCTATTAATTTTTACTAGTTGTATCCTACCTGAGAGGTAAGAGTGAAACCATTTTAGCATAGGATCTGTAACTCTCAATATTAATAGTTTATGAATTAATATATTTTGATTAACACTATCAAACGCTTTCTTTAGATCGGTATTTATGGCACCTACTCGTCCTTTATTTTGAATTATCGAAACTAAATCGGTATAAAAAATGAACAAGTTTGTTAAAGTTGACTTTGATTTTCAGAAAGCATGTTGATTAATAGAAAGAGAATAATTTAATGTAGATGTAATTTTGTTTTCAATAAGTTTTTCGAATAATTTTGATAAAACATTTAATTTAGAAATTGGGCGAGTTTCGAATATCATCTCTATATAATATAATTAATGCTCTACTTAAATGATAAGTTTTATTAAATTAATATAAGTTTATAATACCATTGTAACCTATATCCTACTAGATTTGATGGATTTATAGGATTACCTAGTTAAATTTCTGAATTACTGATATCTTTGGATTTTCAAACACTATCACTTCTAAAAGATTGCTTACGTGGCTTAGTGCTTGAAACCTAGACCGGTTTACATCCACAGCCTGGAGTGTTCTTTTTAAAAAACTATTATAATAATTATTAATAGTAACTGTTTTCCTAACTTATTATCTTTTTAGTTTTTTTTTTGCAGATATTTAAGGCATAAATGCTGTACACTTAAAACTAAAATGTTAGAAAAAGAAAAAGAAAAAAATTATAAATTCAAATTATGTAAAAAATAAATGTAAGTCATAACAAAATCATAAACATTTTTGGAAACTTTAATAAATAGTACCTACTACCCATAATTGTTTTTAAGAATTGTATGTTTAATTTATTTATACAGAGTAAAATATAAATATATCAGTTATAATAATATTTTAATTTATTTTCAAAATATTTAAAGAAATATTTTATGTGTTAAAGAGAAAATACTGAACTGTAGTAATAATACATTTGAATAATGCATAATATAGTCATAATAGCATAATTACAGTCAATACATTCAAAACTTTGCACGGAAAAAAATGAGTAATATACATAAATTAGAATTTAAATTGTTATTAAAACAAAAAGAATAATTTACATATTATGGTATTATAATTTATTGATCTATTTGAGTACACTTACTTTTTTTACATACATAATACAGTAAAACCTCGGTATATCAAAGTCCCAAGGGACCAAAAAAAAAAAAGAATTGACATATCGAAACTTAGAATTACCAAGAGAATTTAAAACATACTGAATGATAGGGAACGAAAAAAAATTTGGCATACAGAAACTTTGAGATAATGAGGTTTCACTGTATATTATATAAGTATAACATATTGTAGTCTAAAGATATCACAGATTTTAACTCAGTTTAGATGTATAATTCAAAATGATTCTGTACAAAAATATAATAATGTTATTGATAATTTATAGTAGAAAAAAAAACGAAATATGAATACCTATCACTAATATAAATATTAAATAGCTGCTACAAATAAGTAATAATAGGAGTGAACTATAACATAAAAAATAAACATATTTAATTATAATAATAGTATTTAATCAAGTCAAAGTTTAGGATCAAATTAAAATAGCACAAAACTTAAGAACAATTTTACACATCACAGCCAAGTTTTGATAATAAGTATAAAAATACATAAATTTAAATTATCCCGTTTTTAAAAAATAATAAATAAAATAAATAATAAACTTATCTTATACCCATTATTCATTGTGAAATATTACAACTATATAATTTACTATAGTAAAATACATTATAAAAATAGAAATTTTTTTACTAGTGATTCACAATAATAATAATAATAAATGATATTATGATAAAATATAGATTTTTAAAATTGAGGATGTAAAGTTGCCCCGGTAGGCGTGAATATTCAAGATACATAATCAATGAGAAACATAGATACAGTAAAAAAATTTGATTATTATTCTTATAAAAAAATTAACCTTAAGTTTCATTTTGATTTTCAATATTTTCTGGTAAAATAGGATCAGCACCAAGTAGTACTTGAATTTCTTCCATTGTCTTGCCTTTAGTTTCTGGGACAATTAAGATCACAAAAAATATGCCCAACAAACTGAAGAATACGAACAGAAAGAAAGTATTGTATATGAAAATGGCATCTACCAATGTTAAGAAAAATTTGGTAACCAAGAAAGCGAAAAACCAATTGGACATACACACTACTGAGCTAGAAATACCTGTAAAGAAAAATTAAACATAATAATTTATAAATTAATAACAATGTGCAATTTATGATATATTAACTGGGATCTCTATTTGATATTTGTATAGATCTATGTGGTTTTAATGTTTGAGTACATGTGTTAAATTAAAAGTCCATCTACTATGTACTAATATTCAAAGTATAATTATTCTATATACTATAAGTATATTGAAAAAGCAAGTAACTAGAAGATTTAAATGTTGACTATTTTAAAAACAATTAATTCATCATTATAACTATATCACAATTATGAAATGCATTATAAACCACAGTATAAATAAAATATTTAAGTATGAATAGTTTTTAGAAAATAAGGTTTCAGATTTGAAAAAAATAATCTTAGTATAATATATTTGTGTATTTTAAATTGAACATTAAGAATCTTAAGACATACGTATGAAATAATGTCCTATACTTTTTACTGAACCTATTTTCATCAAAGAAAATATCTTACCTTTGATTTGAGCCGGGAATATTTCACCAATCATCATCCATGGTATGGGACCAAAACCCACAGAAAATGCAATGATAAATACACATAATGACATTAATGGAATAAATGCAATAGAAGAAATATTGTAATTGGAATCTTTTATATAAAAAAATCCACCAATGAGAAAAGAACAAATTCCCATTGAAACAACAGAGAATAATAGCAAAATCTTTCTTCCTAATTTATCAACTATAAGTGTTGAAATATATGTTGATATTACAGCCATAACACCTATAATTACTGTTGATGTACTTGATTGAATTCTGCTACCAGTTGCCTGCAATCAAACTAATATAGTTATTTATTTTTTAATAATATTTATTTTATACACTTACAGTAAAGATAGCTGTTGCATAGAAAATAATAGCATTGCATCCAGTGAACTGTTGAAAAAACATTGATCCAAGACCTACAATTAAACCTCGTTTTGCCGATGTAGTTTGGAATGCTTTAACAGTAGGAACTCTTTCTCTTTCAGCCTTACAAGAACAAATGAATAATTTAGATTGAATTTCATTTTAATTAGCTATACTCGTTTAGAGATATTAATATAATATTTGCATACCTTATCAAAAGATTCCTTCATAGTATTTAGTTCTGGATCTACGTTATACAAACGTCCACGGAAAAATCTCAGAGATAATCGAGCATTATCAACATCTCCTTTAATAAGATAAAAAAGAGGGCTCTCTGGTATTAAAACCAAAAAACATAAATATATCAATGGAACTATTGCACAAGCAATTGACAAGCCGAATACATCTAACTGTAAAAAATATAGTATATAATGTGAAATTAACAAGAAATATAATGTACTTACATAGCATCCCAAGATATATATGAACAAGATTCCCATATTGACTTGTAATTGGAAATAACTACCTAAAGTACCGCGAATTTCTTTGTCAGCTATTTCAGAAGTGTATAAGGGTACAATAACAGAATATGATCCACTAACAAATCCAGTAACAATTCTTCCAATATAGATCCATACCACCTTAATAAAAAAAAAAAGGTTTCGTTATCACTAAAAATTTGGTTTTTAATTACCTTTATATACTTACAGATTGGGCCCATATTATCATTGTCCAACCAATGAATGTGGGTACAGTTAACATAATCATCAAGTTTTTACGTCCTAATTTGTCTACCAAACCAGCCATTGATGGGCAACCAAATAAGGCACCTAAAGGTACTAATGCTGCAATCCACGAAACATTTTCCTCAGTCACATGAAATCCATAATGGTCGTTTTCAAGTAATGGACCAGCTGGAGATGTCCATCCAACCGTTGTACCCACAATGAATCCACCAATAGTAACTGCGGTGCATACACAAAATGAGTTTGTTATATTATATAGATAAATGTGAAGTAAAAATTGTTTACCAACTAATGCAGCAAAATATTGAGTTCCTTTTTCAGTATCCCTATGCGATTGTCTATCTTCAGCAGTAATTTGCTGAGTTAATGTTCTAGTTTCAACTGATGAATTATGAACAACAAGTGGACTTGTTTCACTATAAACCTCCTACAGTGAAATAAAAATATTATTATGTATTATGCTTATGCATTTAAATAGGCCTAATTTATTTTAATAATATAACTTTTATGATTATGAACTTGGGTAATCATATCTATAATAACATACGTTACCTACCTTTAATGATTTCGCTTCATCTTCATCACTGGAACTAGTTATCGCACCATACCCTTTGTGTTTGCTAAACATTTTACTGAACTAGACGAAAACGTTGCTTCATGAAATTGGAAAACTTATGTGTTCGTCTGTGTAATGAAATTATTATAATCGAGGCACACGATTATTATTAATAATTACTAGTCAACAGGCGAATATATTATGGTGCATAGGAATCAGTTGAACATGAACGTATTTGAAATGTTTATATACACACCGTAAACGTACGACGAGTACAACAGCAATATCGCATTAACGCCGTCGCGATTCTGATAAGACACAATAATATAATATTATCAGCTCGCGCGAACGGCAACGACTGAAGAGTTGTAATTTGTAAATAAACAATATTGTAATGCGGTGCATGCACGATGTGATGGCCGGCGCGTCATGCAGGTTTGAGAAGCACGGGTGGGCAGGGAACGTGAGGTGTATCTCGGTACCTATACTGCCGTCTGCCGCCTGTTTCGGTGATGTATTTGTTGTAAATTTATGATATACGTGCACTAACATTTTACTCTATTTCAATAATAAAACGCGATTACAGGACAAGTAACACCTATATAGGAGCCTAGATCAGGGCCTACTTACCGACTACCGGATTATTGCGACTGAACGTGTTGTTTATGAACTTATGGTTGTCACGAATCAAGTACCTATATTATAAATTTAATACTTTTAATCGACAATAACGTTGTTTACACTAGGTGTACGCAGTATACAGTACATACGCGATGCCAAACTATGGAAAAATAAAGTTAATTTTGTCAAGCCAGAGTCTAACCAGAGCGTTAATTGAATCTCTGTTTTTTTGAAAAAGATTAATCTGTTTCTTTGAATCTCTGTTTCTTCTCTATTTTTTGAAAAAGATTGTTTAGAATAAATTGTTGTTGACAGCGTAGGCGCAAAAAGAGAATCGCATTGACTGATGCGACTTGATTTTATCTTTTAACAACAACGAAAAATAAAAAGTTTGACACTTTGACAGTAAATATTACACTATTAGTAATACCTATTGAACATAGTTATGCATCATGTTATGCATATTACGATGAGCAGAGACGCAGAACGTGTCCTCCATTTATGTTCCCATGAGAGTTTACGAATATGACATTGTTGTCGTTTTAATTTTTATACACAGTTAAAACAGCAGTGTCCCCTTTGATTGCATTTCATTTCAATTGTTTTCGATTTGATTTTAAATCGATGAAAACAAATTAATAAATAATAAATTAATAACTAATGAGTAGGACGAGTAGGTAGGTAATAATAACTCTAAAAAAAAAAATGAGGAATACTTACATCCTGTATTCCTGTCGCATCGCAATATCAGCGTAGGGAAAAAAGTATAAGTTTCTTTTCTCTGAAGATATTTAGTTTTTATTTAACTTGCATACATTATAGTCATTATACATAAATATAAAATTATTGTTTGTGAGTAAAAAAGCTGATATGTTTTTCCCACATAAATTTAAAAAAAGGCCATCGCATAGCTACATTGATTTTCTACAAGCATTTGAATTTCAAATGTATTCATACCAAAATCGTCAAAATTACGAATTATTTTGTAAATATATATAGCCATATAGGTTAACCATCTCCACTCAGAAAAGGAAAAAACAAAAATGGTCTAATAATTAATAATAAATAAATAATAACACTTTTATAATAAATCTACAATTTGTTGTGGCTGGGGTATTTCTTGTTTCCTAAGTTTACTAAGTTGTCCCCTATCCACCCCCTTCAAGTCGCCATTGGTCTAGATGGCCAATGGCCATACATCTCCATGATGATGTGTGATCCCATCTGCAGCATCAAAATGTATAAATAAAACAAAAAAAAAAAAACCACCGTATTTAAGTTGACGGACGGTTGGGACAGAATAGAGAGAGCTAATTGAATATGGTCGCGTCTACGGACGGTCGGAATGGAACATAACCTTCGGTCGCGGTTCCGACTATTTCAGCGTTTCCATCGTCTTCGGTGTAATAACGTCAGTACGTCACTATCAACTATTCCTTTTCAGTCGTTACTCGTTACAAGTCACAAGTACATCATTATATTATTATTGTGTATCATATATATAACACGACGACAAGCATAAACACTATAATCCGTAAAATTATGCAGTCGACAAAAACATGCGGATGATATATATTATGTAGGTACGAGATTGTCGATATTAGATTATATCGTTTGTTTAACTCAAAATCGAAACTGCAATCGAACTTTACCACTTTACCAGCTGTTAGTGTTACACGTATGTTGGAAATGTGACAGATAGACTATTAAGAAACCGTATCATGATCACAATTTAGGTGGCTGGGGAGCTTAGCCCTATTATCCAAATATTAGTCCCTAAAATTGACATTACGATTCTATTAAACGAAAATCACAAAACTGAAATTACGTTATTTTACGTACTGAAATTGTTACGTGCGATACTTTTTTGAATCTATAGGTATTAGATACCCTTGACGGCTTGACGGCCATCATGATGCAAAAGTGTACGCGGAGAACACCGAGAAGCGTATTATCGTTTCACAGCTGTAAAAACGCGCGTTCGACAATAGACAAAACAATTTCTAATGCTGCGTCCGTTTCAGTTAACGTACACATTTTGCCTGGGGATGTGATGACGCTCGATAATATATACGTCTCCGTTACATTATATCAGTGCCGTAGCCAGGGTGCACTGGGGGCACATACCCTCCCCCCCAAAATCCTTTTTTTTTTTTTTTTGGTTGGCCAAAAGACCCATAGTACATTTTTTTTTATTAGTTGGTTACTATTACTACTTTTATTTTAATATATTAAAGAATAATTTGTTAATTTTAATAATATTTACAATTGTTTAACCCATTTGTTAAATAATATTACCTATAAAATAAAGAAATATTTTGTTAAGATTATAATTATTTAAATTTGTTTAACTGCTCCATCATAATCTCCTTTAGTCTTAACTATCCCATTTGTAATTTGTGTAAGGTCAGCTATAACTTGTTTTCTATTATATGTTTAATAAAAGTCAAAAGTTATGATCTTGCATTCTTATTAGTAAATAGTAATAATATTTGAATGAAAAATGAATTGTTGTGTTTACAACACATATTTATAATATTGATGAAATGATATTAATATAGCAATATTAATTAATACATTATTCTATCAATATATGTCTTAACATAATATTAATACTTTGTTATTTTTTAATTTTCAATTTTTAAAAATATTATTGAAGTAATAATAATAATACTTTGTTATGTTAAATATATGATAGGTACCTACCATAGTTGTTAGTATATAATGGTAGTCATAAAAATAATAGTCCTGTAGTTAACCTGTAGTTTATAAACAAAGGGGCCATAAAGTAATAGGTGATGATGATGATTAGGTATTCTAGCAGGGCAAAATTTGAGAAAAAAATTAAGTGCCCCCCCTCCCAAAAAAAAAAAAAAAAACAATTTTCTGGCTACGGCACTGCTTTGTATTATATGTATCACGCTCGATATTTATACTTAAGGTTTAAAATTTCAAAACAAGGTTATCCATAAGTCTTTCTTCAAATGGCTGAAGAACAAAAAAAAATTACTACCACTCTCAGGAAAAATTTATATGACCGTCTGAAATTTCAATTTTTACGAAATTGCGTAAAATAACGATTTTAAATATTTGTTATTACTCAAAAAGTATAATTTGTAGAAACTTGAAACTTTTACTAATTATTTAGATTATTGGTATTTTCTTCAAAAAGTTTTTTTTCAAAATATTTTACTGATTTTTAAGTAGGTAATTTAAGCAATTGAAATATTCGATTTTTTTAATTTTTTTTTTTTTTTATATAATTGTTGGTAAAAAAAATTAAAATACTTGAAAATTTAATAGGAAATTTTACAGAAGTTTTTCTTACTGTCATTCAAAAATTATTGAAATTAATTTGCATAATTATTTTTTATAAACGTTGGAAGAACAAATATTGACATAATATTACAATTTAAATATAACAATAAATATTATATATACCTATTCTAGACTAACAAATCATCTCCATTCAGAATAATTTTTCGAATGCAATGATATTTAGTATTGCATTCAGATTTAATACATCTATTATAATGATCTATTCTATTAACGAAACCACTCCACTCTCTATTGTACAGCAGAGCGAGCCCCATCCGGTTCTTTTTATTATTGTTATTTTATACGCTTCGCATCTCATTGCATATCAACGTCAAAGTAGTGCCATTAAAGACCGATTTATTGATTGATTTAATTATTCATTTGTCATTAATTATATATTATTTTTGTGCAAATTGAATTATTTAAGAATATTTTTATTATCATAGCTTATATTACGTGCGCTGTTCACCGTTCTTATTTAATTAAAATATATTGTTTCACAGCCACAATTATCCGCCATACCTGATCGTATTTTTATATTTATATTCACACTAAAAATTATTATTATTTGTGTGTGTAGTGTGTGCGTTTATTATATAAATTTTTAGGTAGTTGCAACTGACCAGTCTGCGTTCCACCCAATCAGTAAGTTATTATTTATTATTATTAATTATAAATGTACTACTTGCTTTTGTTGCCTAGAGTTTGATTTGCAAGTAATATGATTAAATGAATTATGAGTGGAGATAACACTAGGTCGAAATTTGTAATCAATCAAGATTTTTTTGTAGCGTATTAGTGGTTCTCTACATCATAAAACGAAACTACTGACCACATTTTATAGTTAAGGCTTCAGCAGTTCCTACTAAGCGATTTTTTTCATTTTTACACTTTTTAACCCCCTTAGGGATTGAATTTTAAAAAATCCTTAATTATCGGATGCATCATTATAGCTATTTGCATGCTAAATTTCAGCTTGATCCATCTAGTGAAGGTGAATCTAGTCATTGGTTTCGGCTAGGCTGGATTAGGTTAGGTTGGACCAACAATGTAATAAATACAATGGAAAATAAATAGTGTAATAGTATTAGTATGTATTATATTGGTATATATGTATAATAGTAAATAATAACTCAAAATTGTACACGGAGCGCAGACTGGCCAGCTGCAACTATCCAATAATCTATATAATAATCGCACACTCACAAATATTAACTTCTAATTTAAATATAAGTATGTAGAAAAATACAATCAGGTATGGCAGATAATTGCACTATAGAACAAAATAATGTTATAATTAAATAAGAACGGCGATTAGCGCACGTAAAAAATTATAATAATTAAAACATTGAGTTCGTGCAATAGTAATAATTGATAACAATGGTAACTATTATACCTAATGGGTAATAACTAATAGTTAAATTAAAATTTAGTCTATTTTGTGATCGGATTACAAACGTTTTGCCGGTCTATTTAAAATTATCTACATTGTACACGTAAATGTGAGTACTAAAAATTATTTTTATATTTTATACACTATTATTATTTGTATTATTTAAAGCACTGTTGCGCCAAACGACCATAATTATTCGTCTACCTAATATGTCATTGTCACTGCATGTCACAATATACTTTTCGTGTACTAAACATATTGACTGTATACACACGCAACATATAAAGAAACCAACGGTGAATTCAGAATAATCCTTAAACGTAAATGATTATAGATTTACCCGAAATCGTAAATCAGCCACTTTAGAATACTGCAGTCTGTGAGCACATTTTGCATACAATCAAACATTCAATTTAGAGAGGGTGCAATTGTAATCTCAAAAAAAAAAAAGATTAAAGACCATATAAATCAATACTATTACTGAGTACTCTTTTCTTAGTGTTAGGGATTGATAAATGCAACTGAAACAAGTACGTTTAGTAGAAGACAGAAACGCATGTTATCCGAATTCAGATAAGAAGGTATGGTACTTATATACTAGTTTTCAGTAAAATCTATTATTTTTGTATGTTAAAAGTTAAAACTTAATTTTAATGAAGTATAATTATTACAATAATACAAAATAAATTTGGAAACTTTGTCTTTAACTCACATAAAATGTATGGAATCGTCAAAATTATGGAAATCTATAGCCTCTATAGTACATACCTATGCACGTTCCTATGGTATAAAATTAATCAAAATAATTAAAACTAAAAAAAGTTATTATTCATTGCAAGAAATTGTCTGTGCAGCGCAGATTCCAAATTACTTTAGAAGACTAAAACCTTTTGTATGAGTGTATATCAAAGAAGATATAAAAAAGTAGATGGTTTTGAATATTCTGCCAGACAATTTAAACGATTCTATAATAATGTAACATCGATGTATTTTAGGCACGCAAAAGTATTCGGTTTACGAAACATCAGAAACTATATAGAAGTTAATCGTAGTAGAGTTAATTATGACGATAGTTTAATTTATTTGTATTATTTATGGATGATGTATAAAATATGGAATTATTTTGATAAACTTGTACAGGATCCTATGTCCTAATAGTGCTTTAATTACTTTTTTTCTCCATTGATTCTAAATTATATTTAATCACTTCAATAACAATATCATTACACGAACAACTATCGGAATTATCTAAGTGATATCAACCAATTCAACCGGTTAATATTAATACTATTAAACTCTTTAATAATGTTCACAGCGATTATTGTAACTAATACCATTGATTATATGTATTATAATTAATTAATTATTAAATATCTATAATCAATGGTAACACTTAATCTGACTTATGCCAACCTTATACAAGTGACGTAGGTACATTATTGTTAATGAGTAGGTACAAATATAAATGATAAAATAACTCAACAATGAAATAAATTCATATTAGGTTTAAATAATATAAATCACATTTTCTGTAATAAAGAAATTCTTTATTCATATTACAATAATATTATAATAAATTAAAAACTTAAAAAAATTAAATAAGTAGGTACTTATTAACTAATATTGCATTGCATTCTTTCTTTCGTTTAGTTTCACGCATTCAGCTTATATAATAGCTAGTTATTCCAAAGTATCACAGATTCTAACCGCCAAAATATGCCAACTTGCAATGGTTTAACGACATTTAAGGCGATTGTACTCTTAAAAAAATATACATATATATGTAACCAAAAAGCAATATAAATGATCAGTTTTACAACAATGAAATGATTAAATATGTTCATAAATAAAATATAATGATATGATGATATAAAAATCGATAAATATTTGATAAGACGCTACGTTGAGTGGGCATCGTTCATCGAAGTTTAGCAGTCGATGTGAATAATTTCGTAGTTGGTGTTCATCGTTTAAATGTAAAAAAAAAAATACTTCGCAGCCATAAGTTGTATTATGCTGTAAGTAAATGATAATGTTTACAAGTCTGTCTTCATATGACTGTCAATAATGATTTTATGCAATAAATAATCCCCTACGAAGGAAATGAACACCCTTAAACAGATGTGTTACATTATCAATTTGTACATAATAAGTAATGTATTGATGTATTGATTCAATAAAACAATCATATTATTATTTAATACTAATTGGGAAGGTAGTAAAGGTGATGGAACGATTTACTCATCCATTATAAGAGTATACTAGTTTAGAATTTTTCTTTGGTATCCATAACAGAGTTGATGGCGTGTGTTGGTGGTGTGAGATCACTGCCTGCGCCGAGCATTTCCTGGATTTCATCCATCGTCTTTCCCTTGGTCTCGGGAACGATGGTGATTACGAATAACGTGCCCATCAGACAGAAAAATGTGAATAACCAGAATGTGTTGTATATGTGAATGGCGGCTACCAACGACGAGAAGAATTTCGTGACAATGAAAGCGAAAAGCCAATTGGACATACAGGCGATTGAGCAAGCGGTACCTGAATATTAAAATTCATATTTGAAGTAAAGTGTCAAGTAGACAAAAACGCAATATGGTTTAGTAACAATATTAATAATGATAATAGTGAGATCTTACCTTTGATTTGTGCCGGGAAGATTTCTCCAATCAACATCCACGGAATGGGGCCAAAACCTAGCGAGAACAGGACTATGAACACGCACATGGACACGAGTGGGATCAGTCCAATGGACGATACGTCGTATTCGTTGACCTTCATGTAGAAGAAGGCTCCAATCAACAGTGTGCAAATTCCCATGACAATAATGGATGACAAAAGTAAAATTTTTCTTCCCAGTCTGTCAACGACCAGTGTAGAGACATATGTGGCAATCACAGACATAACACCGACAATGATTGTGGCTGTACTGGGTTCTAATGCACTGCCCGCTTCCTATTATATCAACAAACGATTTTATAAATAATTCGGTACAGGCTATCGCGTAACAATATTAGTAAAAATATTTTACTCTGAAGATAAATGTGGCGTAGAAAATAACAGCGTTGCATCCACTGAACTGTTGCAGGAGCATAACTCCAAGACCAATGAGCAAACCACGTTTAGCTGGTGTCGTCTGGAATGCTTCCATTATTGGAACTCTTTCGCTTTCGGTCTGTAAGAAAACACCACTCGACTTTAATATGCCATCCTATGAATAAAATCCTGAATGTTTATATATACCTTAGCTAATGAATCTTGCATCAGCGACAGTTCTTGGTCCACGGTGCCATATGGTCCACGGAAATATCTCAGAGACATACGAGCTTTTTCTATTTTTCCTTGCATAAGATTGAAGGTTGGACTTTCCGGTATCAAGACCATCAAACCTGCATACACGACCGGGATCAAAGCGCAGCAGACAGACAGCCCGAACACGTTGAACTACATGGCGGGAAAATAAAAACGTATGTTATTATTTATATATGCGTACATTGAAAATTTTAAGCGACCGAAGCTACTGCATCATGACAAAAACTTACGTAAGATCCTACGATGTAGGTGAATAGAATTCCCGCGGTAACTTGTAACTGGAAATATGTACCCAAAGTACCTCGAATTTCTTTTTCAGCTATTTCAGACGTGTACAAAGGTACGATAACAGAGAATGAGCCGGTAGCAAATCCAGTTATCAGTCTTCCCGCGCAGATCCATGCCACCTAAAAGATTATGTTTTTATTTATTTTTTTTTTTTATTAATAATAACTAAAACCATCCGCAGATACTATGATCGAAAAGCAAACATATACTCACGGATTCAGCCCATATTATCATTGCCCAACCGAATAGCGTCGGTATAGTTAACATCATCATCATGTTTTTACGTCCTAACTTGTCAACTAGGCCCGCTGTCACAGGACATCCGAGCATACCACCGAGTGGCATAAATGCTCCAACCCACGCGACGTTTTCCTGCGTTATAGCAAATGCATATTGATTGTTTTCCATCATTGGACCGGCTGGAGCTGTCCATCCAAGGGTCGTGCCCGCAATGAACCCACCAATCGTCGCTGTACATTATACATACAATGCGCGTTAAACTTATTTCAAGAGTTATTACTTATTAGTTATTACATTCATTGATAATAAAATAAAAATACCAATAAAAGCAGCTAAATATTGTGTCCATTTTTGATTTCCAATTCGCGTTTGTTCTTCTGCAGCCATGGACTGTTCAGTCATTGCGATTTTTTCTGAAGCCATTTTTTAATAAGACTTCTTTTGTACTTCTGAAATAATATTTCTGAAAAAAAAATATAATAATAAATTTATTGTCACACGATTAATTGTGTTTGGATGAAGTTGAGATGAAATTGAAAAATTCATTATCCATTAGCCATCACTCATGGTTGAAATAATTACATTTTGTGTAACCACTTTAGAGACTTACTATTATGTTTTTATCGGCAAAAATAAATCATATTATCCTAAAAGCACATGAAACTTATTGAGCGCTTTATTTATGTTATTCGACTGCGTTTGGTTTTACGCGTCTTGTTCTATCACACTTGATTACGAAATAGTTTGAGTTTGTGTAAGGTTTTGCTGACGATTAATGATCGACGAAAACCCCTACCCATGTGGGACATACGTTTTAAAAATACAACAACTTAATAATAATATTCGTCCTTATAGATGCCGTAAAAATAAACATTCACGCTACACGATCAGGCGTTCGTACTGTGCTTTTTCAAATACTCCGATTGTATTTGACAGTTGGCAGTAAGCACTGATGATTTTCAAATTTTGTATAACGGCGTAACCGCAGGAGAGACGCGGGAGCCTCATCGGTCATTGGGTTATGTTACACCGCTGTGAAACGCCACATTGTTCGGTGCGATATCAGTACACACATATAGGCATGTGTGTAAACAATTGTTAGAAATTATTAATATCCTCTGCTCTTGAACATCCGTCACATGCGATTATACTTGCCTACACACGTATAATACGTTTTAAAACAGCTTGACACGTATATACATGCTTACGGAATGTCTTAGAATGCGTTTATTTTGCGCCTTAATTGACAGTATTCGGGGTTAAAATATATTCCACCGAATTCCATGTCTATAATGGATCAGCACTCGAAATCAACAATAAACCCATGCTTGATACATATAGAACTAGAACGCACAAGAACCAGGGTCTTTGTCATTTCAATAATTAATTGTACTTTGACAACAATTTATTGGTTACAAAAGCCGGTTTCTTTTTATAATAGATATACTATTGCGAAATATCGAAATCGTTCTTCAAGATATTACAAGTATATATATGAAACGCGATAAAAATCAAACAATATACAAAAAATATGGTTTTACGACAGTAGTATACTGCAGAATGTTTAACGTCACTCGAAGATCGGCGCATTTGAATGTTTCTCGGGGCAGTTTTGGGTGAACATTTTTCAGAGGCAAAGTTAAGTTATGGTCAAGTCTCAAGTCCCAAACAGACCCTATAAAGTTCAACATGTGTCAACGTTTTCAAAGATTGATTTCGCTGCACAAGTCGATAATTGTGCAATACTTGGTTCAAAAATATAATCATATTTCAAATCTCGATTCCAAAAAATGCAATTGCATCACAAGAAATGCTTACAAACATACACAACATCGGGCAATGAAATTTTTATAGTATCTAGAAACAAAATTATTATTAATAAATATAAATGAGTATTATAAATACTGATCATAGAGCTAGTTGGGGACCACCCAAGATGGTTTAACAGTCTTCCTTGGTTCACTAGATTACTAAATCATAATTTAAGTATCTAATATGTTTATACAATGTGAAAACTGAGATAGGTAATGTTGTAAACGATCGTGACAATACTATTAAGCTACTGCACAGGCATATTATGTAAATAAGTATTTATATAGGTAGGTATTAAAATTCATATGAGTTAAACTTTTCATACATTTACACTTAAAAAACAATCAGTTTCACACCTGTTAATCCCGAGAAAAGCTAATTTATTTATACAAAATTTATATAGATACGTACCTACCTACGATGATTATTAATTAGGAATTTTAGTAGATATTAAATTGGTTATTAATTCACGAATTTACTGTAAAACATCGATGTGGAAATTTAATGTTTACAAAGAATACCCGTGAAAACTGTAATTTATAACAAAAATGTTTACACTATGTTTTCATCTATAACGGTATTAAGTGTTTCGAATGTTCAACAAAAACTTTTAGCTAAAAGCAAACGTATCATTTAAATTAAATTCCCGTTTTTATTTTTTATCGACAACTATTACGGTAGTCAGTCTATTGGTATAAAAATAGGTATATGTTTTTATACTAACATTTATACGATTATATTATACTACCTATATCTAACGTGGGATATTTTTAATGCCGAAAATTAATTTTTAAGGAAATGTGTTCGTAATGATATTTAGGCTTCTGTTTAATTAGACAATTAAATTATTTTTATCTATGTGTGGAAATTAGCATAGAAATCGATAATCATCTATTAACAGCGCGTGTGGAAGTATTTTAATATACCGTATTTACTTGATTGCTGATCGGCTTAAACTATAATGCATCGATGGATTAAATTTTCCGAAGGTCATTTAAAACGTTGTAATCCAATAAGATTGTAGTAATGCCAAAACAAAAAGAATGAAGAATAGATATTTTTTTGCGTTGCGTTTAGTCCTCGTTCTATTTACTTTTGATTGGAAACAACTAAATTCATTCCTACGAAATAGTTCGCAGAATGTAACATAACGTGCTATATAATGCTACAGTGAGTTTTGAATTATTCAATAGGATAATTTATTACGTTCGTACTCTGATATATTATGACAAGACTTAAGAGACTGACCACTGACATTCCATAATTTACATATACGATACATACAAACAGATACATACGGCCACGTTGCGATAAGAAAGATATCGAATCGGTCAAAACTATTTATACGCCAAAATTTAAGTGGTATTTATCCCCAAATGATATGCACGCATTAATATCAATAAATAATTGGAAACTATATTTTCAAAAATTTTTTATCTTTTAATATTAAGAGTGTTATTGTTTTGGCGTCTGAGAGTAAACAAAAAATAAAACATTCGTTTGATAATTAGGGTAAATTATTGTGCTATGAAAATATAGTTCATCTACTATAGTGTCATTGACATACCAATACAATACGAATGCACAAATATAATATACGTATAATGCGCATTAGAATAAAATTTTAATATAAATAAATACAGCCCATCAGGAAACAGAGTTCTTATACATGATGTTTGCGCGCAAAATACTATTTTTGATAAATTTAACGAACCGCATAGCCGATTCTAATTATGGTGGTTATGAATGCGGAAAATTATTAACGATGACAGTGAGTGCTTGTTAATAATTGTAGAAAAATAGAAATATGTTCATCAACACTATAAAGGTACGAACGTCAATAATTTTGACATTGGTGCAGAAACGTTTTGTTCTTATACGCAATTATGGTAATTTAATTGCTCAGAAGAATTAAATCGATTAAAATAATTTACGCTATCATCTTATATGTATACCTATAATATAATAAACATATTATGCCATGGTAATACACTCATAAGATTTAAAATGTTGCTTTTAAAACGATTTTATTTGTTTTTATTGTTAACTTTTTAATATCGTTAATAACTAAATAACTTTATTTACAAAAGTAATATAAAATTTGAATCGATAAGATTTCATTCACAATTTATTCAAACAATTAAAAAAGAGTTGCCTATAGTAAATCATACAAGAGTTGAATGAGTAGTTGAGTACAGACAGCTCTTTTATATGAGAGTAAACACATTACATTGAATCTGAAAAATGTTCCTGGACTAAACTGTTTAAGCGAGTGTCAAGCGCTCAAAAAATAAGAACTTTGGTAACATTTTAGGTTTAAATATACAACTAATATTTGATAGAAATAATAAAAAGTTTAGTCTATATTTTACGACAAAAATAGTTTATTGAAATAAAATATACAAATATACAACTAATATTTGATAGAAATAATAAAAAGTTTAGTCTACATTTTACGACAAAAATAGTTTATTGAAATAAAATAAATAATAAAATTATTGTTCAGAACGCAAAATAATTCCACAAAAAGAAGCTACATTTCAAATGTTTTAATAAAAACAAAATAAATTTGATTATACTTATATAATATACTATAGTGTTTGAAAGTTACGTGTCATAACTTGATTTCTCTAAGTTGTTTTTGATTACAGAATATTGTAAATTGAGTTAATTAAAATTGTTACTTTTATAATATTTATTTTAGTTTTAAAATTTGAAATGTTCATTTTAGTTCAATATTTGAATTTTAAAAAACTTTTACTTAAATGTGTACAATAACTTATTTCAAAATATTATTAAAAAATATATATATATCGAATGCAACGTTATTAATTAATTTTTTAAAATATTTATAAATTTAAAAATAAAATGTATTTTGAGTTAAGAAAATATAATGAGTTACTTACGAATATATTTATATATAGTTACATGTAATAGACCTTTGGGTTACTGAATAAACGTACTTAGAATGAATATTTTGTCACTAAATTAATAACTCACAGACTAACTGTTCTTTACCTTTGAAGATTGAAATGGAAAAAAAATTCGACGTAGGTACAATTCAAAGCTTAAGAGACTAATTGAGATAAAATATCCGCAAGTTATAATGTGTTTTTAATACTAATTTTGCATGATACAACTGCGTATATAATCGTTTTAATCTTTAATTTATACGCTTATATTCATTATCTCCAACGAAACAAATGTAAATTTCAAGTGCATATTTTTATTACTCAATAAATCAATTATAAATACAAACTTATCAGTCATGTGGATTTAGTCAAAACACTTAAGAACTTAGATAGTTAAGGCATAAATACTAGTATAGGCACATAATTAATAATATTATTTAATTTAAACGCGTGCTAAATGAGTTTGGATAACACTTGACTTTGATTGGGTTATTGTATCTGCGTACTTGCTATTATGTTCGCATGAATTTGAATATACTAGAAAAATAACCATAAATGAAATTCATTGTAAAGTAATACTTACTATTTTAACCGAGTAAATTAGTTTTTGGATTAAAACATATGTTTTAAAAAAAAAAATAATAATAATAATAATTAAAACTTATATATCAATACAAGTTATGATTCTCGTAGGCCCATAAAAATAGAGGCGTTAAAATTTCAGGAATTATAATCTATTCATTTTATTTTAGATTCTGAACGGAGTGATGGATATTCTTATTGTACTTACTAAAAATAATATTATCATACATGTCATTGAAAACATTTTACAAAAAATACACAAATGAGCAATAATATTAAAATACAATTACCTATAAATACTAATGATTTAATAGTTCATAATGATAATAAAATGAAAAAGTAATAAATGTAGGTATAATTATTTATTTTGTTCGAAAAAAATCAAAGAAATACTACAGGTAAATAATATATTTAAATCAAATTGACCTCTATGAATATATAATTAGTACTTAAGTAAAAATATAAACTGATAAAATTGAATATTTAATGTTTTTTTTTTTAGCTATACTATTTATTTTCTGTACAACAAAAACTGTTTACTGTAATATTATACATTTTAAAAATGCCTATATATTGTAATAAACATGTATGTAATAAAGGTTGCTTTACAATTGTAACCGAATACGGAATAATATGCCAGTACAAACAATATCAAAAACCATTTTAACTACTTAAATACTACCATAATAACTTTTTAAATAAAAACAATTTTAATAATTATTTTGTTAGGTATGAAATAGGAAATTAATTTAGGTTTTAGCTACTTTTTGTATCTTCTATTGTATAAAATATAATTTCTGTAGAATATTTAATCACATAATGATCAGCGATACGACGTGTTTTCGTCTATTGGGTAAGAATAGATCATAGTTTCTACTTAGTTAATATTAAAAATAAAATAATGCATTTTAAACGATTGTTGTAAATTGAATATGTAGGTATATATTTTATTTATTATAAATTAATTTATAAAATAACTAATTGAGGAAATATAATAACCCCGAGATTGTCCTTGAACAAACAATCCTTAAGAACGTGTTCTAAATAATAATACAACAATACATATTTCCGGTACAATGACATATTTATTCTAATATGATGCACTATAAAATAAGGATTAAAATTGAAACGTGAATAATTAGGTATTAATCACATAATCAGTACTAGATTCTTTTGATTCTTAAAATCTTTAAAGATCAATAAATATCAATTAAATTATCGACCAGGAGACGTGATTAAATAAAAAATAAACCATGAATTATCACGAAAACAGTATTGGAAAATTCAAATTAACAATTGTTAGAATACAGTATAGCCAGTGTGCATTGTATATTATACGATACACGTAGTGATAAAAAAATATTTTTATTTTGATTCGTGGTTATAAAGCAGACTGTGTTGTTTATTATTTTACCAATGTCAGTGTCAGCTTATTATTTGTAATATTTAAAACATTATTGAATACCAAGAAAAAACCGTAAAGACGGAACTGTAATTCGGTAAACGTAAAACCAAACGGAAATGGTTATAAATTTATAATCATCTTCATGTGAAAAATAATAATTATTGGTTAGTAATTAAAGTACACAATAAGGTATAATGATATAGAATATAAATATAAAATGAAGAAGTATTATGTATATTATTAGTATTAAATCGATCAACTATAATTTCAAACATTAAGATATCCATATGCAGTTAAGTATTCGATGTAAATAAAGAAAAAAATAAACAAAAAAAGCATTAATTTATTATAAATTATAATACCTATTATAAATAAATTGTGTTAAATTGCTTCAACGACATGTAGTTTACTAAATAAAAAATTGCATATGCCTAATAAAAGACCCTCATTAAATGTCGATCATACTTGAAAAAAAAAATGATTTTAAAATTTTATATGAATCCTAATTATTTTTTTATTTTTTAATGATCCAGAATATTAACCGCATAATAAATAAATAATATTACTCGTGTATGAAGAAATGGCAACAGCTAAACAACTTTCCATTGAATAGTTGGTACAAAGTACGTTAGCAATGGAAAATGTATGTTCCATATGGATGTCAAATGATCCCAGTAAGGTAATAGAAATGCAATTATTTATTTAGTTGATATTAAAGGATTTCATTTCTGTTTAAAGCGTGTAAGTGCAGTTTCTGTGACCAGAATTACACAGAAATCTGTGTTTGAATTTTTGAATTCCTGTGTCAGGAGCAATTAGTATAACAGTTTTTATGTAAATATATCAAAATTTTCTACCTACTCGTTTTCGCAATTTCATACATGATAGACCAAGAAATCATAATGGTAACCGTATGAACTCGATACTAATGAACCTGTAGATTGATCACGAACCACGGTGAATGTTCAGCATTTAACGAGGGTCAAGTTCTAATACAATCATTATTACCAGTTGTCATGAATGATCTAATGGTCTAAATATGGCCACGTACCCACAATAATTGTTTTGCGTGGTTCGTAAATAAATAAAAATCAGTTAAATCTTGAAACTGGTAATCCTTGAAATGAGTTATATTTAATACTACCGAATTATAATTTTTTTTTTTTTTTGAAAAATTCCGTGGGTATTATTTTACTTATATGGTTAATTAACTGTAGACTGGTTTCACGTCATTCAGTGGACAAACCGTATGGGTTTTCCTGGATACAACAGAAATCTGGAAATCTATACATTATAATACTATACTATATAAAATACAAATAACGCTTTGCTCCATTTAAAAACCTTGAGTTGATAAATTTATACTGCGATTACAAAAACGTCTGGTACTTTTTTACTTTAAATTAAAACTTTAAACTACAGTTTAAAAACTGTATTAACACTCATAAATATTGATCGTCACAACTAACTAATAATTATATGCAATACTTCCTGTATACTTAAAAAACATATGCATTAAATGAATATCCTTTTTAACATAACATTAATAATATTTTAATATTTTTTATAATGGCTACATGCAAATGTAATTATTTAAAACTGGTAAGCCCAGCGTCCAGCATCAACTATGTTAAAAATTTGTTGATTAATCATAATACTCAAACGTTTATAAAATAAATTTAATATATTTTACTATTTAATTACACTATTTTTTGCATCAACTAATAGCAAGTATTGGTTTCTTTATTTAATTTTTTCGTTGCACTATGTTATTTATTCAAGATGATTATTGTAAAATGATATTATAATGCTGTCTAGACTAGAAAATTAATACTCTTCTCTCCTATTCAACAACTTGGCAAAGGCTTGTAGAATAAACGTGATTTAAACTTGTATTTAATTTAATAGTACATAAATAGTTGTATTGATATAAAATATAATTGTGTAATCTTTTCCACAAAAATGTAAGAACGCTTCAGCTTTTATTTAAAACATGTAAATCAATAGTATTATAGGTAAATTAACATTTATATATATTAATTATATTGTCAAAAATATCTCTTGCAAATAATTGGCTTATTATATTTTCTGGTTTCGAATTGATTGAAATTAATAAAATCGTCATAAATTGGGGTTTATATTGAACCTTGATAAATGACAATTGATTCATATAAAAAATAATACAATACCAATTACGGATACAATGAATTTTTAATCTTTTAAACTTGAGCATAACTAGTAAATTATAATTATAACTTACAAGTATATGTAGAATATTTTTTAAATAAACATTCCTCTAAATACCTAAGCATAAAAATAACTATTAAATTACATTTTGATTTTATAAATTTGTTATTAAATTTATCTTATTAAACTAGGAGATAATAATTTTCTTGTTTAAAAATAAATACCTATATTGTTTACATTTTTTCCTAGTTTTCTTGGTTACTATTGAATTACAAAAAATAAAAACATATACAATATGTATGTATAGGCAAATGTGTATAGTGTAATATTATATGTATACATGTATCTATAGGTTAATGTGTAATGTAATATTACATGTATGTATAAGTAAATGTATAATCTATAAAAAATATTGGCTTACAAAATAAGTCATGATTTAGGTCTTAAATTTGTCTAACTGGTAATATAACACACTGATTACATTGGTGATAAGAACATATATGTCCCTGACAGGGTAACTTTATTGGTCTAATGTGAATCTAACGGTGTTCAAAATTTGAAAGTTCTCAAATCAAACCTGAGAAGTTTGATTAGAAAAAAATTAAATGACTGTATTTGACATTAAATTTACTGTATCTAATTCATAAAATGTTTGGTAATGTTTGGTAAGAATTTTGCATTATGTTTCTTTTTTGAATTGTATACCTTAATGATAAACTAATCCAAAATTAAATCGGTTAAATGTTTAAAAGACAATGCGCGATAATTTGAACAATGTGTGTATTTTTTTGCTACCATAAACCATAATATTATATCGATATAAAAGTGGATTATACATAGATGCAGAGTCATGCGTAACTACTCAATAGCACCTATTTTATTATATTGAAAACCGATTTTATGACAATTATTTTTTCAAGAACGCTTGCAATGTGTTCAGTTGCCTTATCCATGAGGATTATATTGTATCGACGAGTCAGAATTTATTCCTAAGGTAATAAATACCACGTTGTTGCTCGCACAATAATAATTGCTGTGTGTCTATGGGTTAGGTACACGTCGCGTCGTCGCCGTCGTCATGAAATAGCGGATATTCCAAATAATTGCGGTTGTTTTAATTTCAGATAATTTTAACGTTAAACACGAACGAAAGCTATAAAACTTCAACGGAACAATTTGCGGAACGAACAGCGAGGGATGGATGCAGGGGGAACGTCACGTATTATTATTATTATATTGCGTCGTCTACTAATGCTAACATGCATAGGTCGAAATGGAATTATGTAAAAAAAAAAAAACGGGTAGAGTACCTATGTCCTAAACTATAGCCGTTGTTATTCGATCACAGTACAGTAGAGAATATTATAATATATAATATTCAAAACACAAAACGAGCGTAATAACTAATAATAATCAAAATAATAGGCAATGAAAATAATAATAATAATCGACGGTTATTGTTAAAGTATAAAATATAATACATAATATACCTGATAAATAATGCGCTTGGTACAGTGCAACTCGAAAATAGGTTGTTTCTTGTGTAATAAATATCGATTTCGTTCGGGGAAATGGGTAGTGGATAAATTCGGTTTGGCTTTCGGCGTAAGAATATGTTCTCAACCGGATCGTATATACTGCAACGGGTGTGTGCGTAAGCGTATCGATCGCCGATTGATTAACAGGTCGAAAATCCAAAAACCGTATCTCTTGCAAGTGTGCGTCTACCAATTTCGGGCGAGCCAAAATAAAAACTGTCAACCTTCTCGAACCGCAGTCAACACAGAACTAACTGTCTGGTACGCGTCGTCGCGGCTTTAATATAGATGCGTGCACACTACCTGAATCACTAGCTGTAGGTACCTGTGCGCGAACAACGCTCAGGATTTTTTTTTTCTCTCTCGCTCTCTCACTCGTTTTCCGAGATCGGGTTACTATTATTATTCTTTACTGCAGACTCTACGAGATATCCTGTACGGATCGCGGAATCAGGAAACGATTTTTCCCTGAGAGATTCATTGCGTTTCATTGACCATTGTACCTAGGTTAGTAACCTAACCTAACCTAAGTTGAAGAACCCACTTCGCCATAAACGCGGTAGGTATAATAATAAATAGCCGATGTCCTTCCGAATGACCTAATGGGATTTTTCGATTTACTGCGAACCGCGAACGCTTAAGCAAGCTGCAGCTCATGCGCGCCGAAAACGGAGAACCGTCGACGTACAACGACATTCATAATAACACATAATAATCGTAATAGTAATAATAATACCGTCCGGTGTACTTACTGACGTCGCTGACATGCGATTTTGTCGTCAGTTTTTTTTAATTTTTGCTTGCCGTCTCAAATACACGGCATAATAACACCAGAACACCGAACAAACGATAACGAGAGTACAAACATATTATACGTAAAAGTGTATCGTGACAAAAATAACACAACAATATAATATTTTATATTATATGATATTATGCACCGCTTGCCGAAATAATACGTATAAAAACCTCACATCTTGATTTCATTACTATTACCTACGTTTTTTTTTTTTGTAAAAACTAAATAAAAAATAATATTTTGTGCACAAAAAACACATGCAAATCATTGAGCCGTCCTTGATATTGCCGTGGTGTGTAGGCACACAATGATAAATGCTTTATCGTGAACATTTTAACCTACACATGTAATGAGAAAAAAATTTTAAAAAAAAGCGATGTGGCTACATCACTCGATTTAATTTGTTCGTCTGCATACAGTATAACTAAGAAACTATACACTTTTATAAGTACCGATCTCGTTAGAATCTTTTCAACATATTGATCGCATATTGGGTATTTTGACAGAAAACGTGACATTGAACTTGACGAATTCGAGAATATGATTACAATTAGTTCCAGGATTTTTAATACGCATACTACTCATATGAGATCGGCCAATATCAATTACTTACGGTGTGAAAATAACAACAAAAGCAGTTAAGGCTCTTGTATAGAAAAGTATTACAATCATGTACACTAAGTATATTAGTAGTGTAAGGTCTATGATTTCAATAGACTATTGAAGTTGATTTAGTATGATGTTACTATAGAAATGTACTATAAAGATGTATATGAATTTTATATAGAGTTATTTATTTATAAAAGTTATTTTGTAGTTTATTTTATACTTTTGTAGCATACGTAGTATATTTCTATGTTCTATGATAAACCTAGTTACCACTGTGTATTTTGTGGCAAGGGGACCAACCACCCCCCAAAATGGCTATTTAATCATTATTTGCCTATTGGATTCAAAACAGGATACCTTGATTAGCATGTATATACCTATTATAATATAGAAAACAAATTTGGTCTATTTTTGTTCATGTATAAGTACATATATTATGTATGTTTAAACAAATTTATCATATATATATTTTTGTTTTACTAAAATGAAATCTCAATAAATAAATTATCCTAATATAAATCCTTTAATACATTTTTATCTTTTTATTCGTGTATTCAAAATATCTACATTTTATCAATTATTTCTAGATATTCTAGATATTATACAGTCTTATAGTCTATTATATATACTCTACTGTAGTACACTTGTATAGTTGTATGGACAATATTAATGATCAGTATTTAGTTAATTAAGTACAAGTATTTTTTGTATATGTTGCAGTGTTACACTATGCTATTTTTATTGATGCAGAGCATAGGTTGCACCTCTGGACTAACCTAACTCATTTCCCTAATTTATTTATTTAAATATTTTAAGTATAGTGGTTTATGGGTTTTGATAAAACATTTTTTTTTTCATTACAAATAGCTCACGATAAAAATAGTATTTTCTGATAATATATTATTAAAAAATATTAACGAATTATCTGACTAGAATGTCAAATAATAAGTAAATTAGACGGTGTGAACCAGTCAAAATTCGTGAATGCTCTGAACATCTATCAGGATCAAAGTCTGAAAATAATCTTTAAATACTATTGAATATTAGCGTGGATCTGTTTATTTAAGAATCATAGCTGAAATAGTTGGGATAAATGAAGAAAAAATTTTCCGATGAGAACTTTAAGCTAGCCAAATCTGTTGACTACTTTTTTAACTTGAATGAAAATAATAGTTTCTGTTTTATATACAATAAAATTATAGCCTCGAGGTATAAGTTTTATAAATATAACTCTAATAACTAATTATATTAAATATTTATTATATGGTCATATCTTTTGAAATATTAAACTATTCAAGTTCAATGTTTAATTTTAATATATCAGGATATGTCAAAAAATGTCAACACCTAGTTTATCAGAAGAACTGCTGAGTGCTGGTGTTAAAGAATAATTTACCAACTAACTTTGAATGTAAAATCTAGAAAAATAAATGTAACCAAAATTAATTTACAAACTTCTATAGATTAGTTCAAGTGGGAATTACTTTATTCTTCGGCTTATTTTATGGTGCTATATTAAACGCTCCTTCTCAACTATACGTAGATTGAAAAACTGGCTGGGAAATTTATATTACAAACATTTGCAGTAACAAATACAACATATTGTTTAACAATAATTAGTAATTACTTATTGCAATTTTTTTAAAATATTTTAAATACATATTACTTCATGACATAAACTATCTATTTCTATATGTAATTTACAGTATTGTTGTTTAATATAAGTAAATAAAATGAATGATTATACTCATTACTCGTATTAATATTTATAAAATTTCATAAAAGCTTAATAATAGCATTTCCAAATTTATTCTAGTTATTAATTAGTTTGTACAACTATAATTAGTTTAAGTTTTGTTTTATTTTATTTGTAAAAATTTAAAATGATTGCAATATAGTTAATTGTAGTACTATGGAAGGTGTTGTCCCTAATGATCTATGAATTATAAATAATTGTAGCACATTAGCACCCCCTAATTCACACCAAATGTAAGCTTATGATATATAGAGACTTCAGGTGTAACAAAATACCTACATAGAACAACATTTAAATTGTTTGTATGGTATGATATATACTCAGAAATACAGTATTATAAGTTTACAATATTAATATTATTTTTAAGTTATAGTGATAAATTTCAATATTTATGTACAATAAATTATAATAGAATTTTAATATAGGGCATTCGAAACCATAGTGCTATACATATATTATGTATATGACGTGTATCAGTCGTAGTATTTTATTGCTTGGACGTGATACTGAATGCGAAAATAATGGATATAATAATTTCGAAACAGAAAATCCTTCGCTTTCGAATACAATATTTGCAAATAATTTATTAATATTCGTCCAATGTTTGAGTGCTTAATGTATTAAATTAACTGTTTCTACAACCAAGTGCATAAAGTATTCATGCAGGATTATTTATTGGGGATCGGTGTCAAGTACATATTTTTTGCAATGTAATAATTGACCAAAAAACGGTACACCTAAAAAAAAAATTATTTATTTGAATTCTTTATTTTATTAGTATTTTTATCCGTACATAGTAGGACGAAAGTACAATTTTAGTAGAGACCAAGGATGAATTATTATATAAGGGTTATAGGTTAATTCCAATACTTTGCACCGAATTTTTCACAGATTGTTTATTAGTATTATTATCAAAGTTGGGCACTAACTAGTAAACTAGTTGGAAAGTTAATTTTTTAGTTAGTTTTAATATATGATAACTTTTCAACTCAAAGAATTGAATTAAATACGTAAAATAATATTGATATAACTCGTTAAAAACAAAAATAACTATAGTTATTCATTCCAAAAATCAAAAAAATGTTCCGCAATCATGGCTATACATTATTAATATCTCTGTAGTTTATTGACTATAACCGCGATAATAATATATTAATAATTAATATTGGGTATTATTATTTCTGTTGTGTTAAAATACATGAATATAGTGTGATACTGTCATACGGTTTGTATATATTTTTTAAATGTTTTAAATTTTTTATATATTAACTGATATTCCAACTAATTTCCAAAAAATTAAGATTGTTACTAGATACTAAGTTTCAATATACTAACTTCTAAGTTTGATACTTGGAAAATATCAGAAACTAACTTATATTTTCACTTAATTAGTTTTTAAAAAAAGTAACTCAACTTAAACTTGAAACAGTTGAAAAAAAATTACTTATTTGCCCAACTTTGATTGTTATACATAAGATATACATTTATAGATCTGCTTCAGTGTTATAAATTTTGGTTTTTAAAAAATTTTAAATATAATATCACTGATCTGGTGCTTTTAAAATTTGTAAGTATTTACTATTTGTATATTTTGAAAGTAGTAGTAGAAAATCACCGCTAAATTAGTGGCACTATTAGTATAGTCTATGTTACAGTGTAATAAATGCATTTTCTTTATTGTTTGTTAGAAAATTAACATTTGAACCGTTTTACCTATATCCTGTTATATATTTTATCAATTGAAGATAAAGTATTTATTTATCTTTAAAGAAATACGGTTTGACGTTGGCGGTTCAGATATACACTTATGGAAAAATTAAATCTTTTAAACAAATAAGAATCATTGATATAGTCGATTGTATTTATTTAAAAGATATGTTTGTTAAAGAAAACAATTATTATACAATTTACATGAGGTGGTCAATATTTTAACAAAAACATCGTAGTCTGTAAGTGGTTTCATTTATTAATTCAAGATACGAATTAAATATTAATAAAACTTTATAAAATGTTATTATCATTCCTACTGTAGCGGAATTATATTATTGTTATGCAATTTAAACAATAAAATACCTGTGTTATTACTTATTATACAAAACATGGGTATCAATTACCATAAATTTATTGTGTATGATATATATTTATAAATACATCTACCTACGTACAACTATTCTCTATGGCTTATATATTATGTAAATTAAACTGTGGTTTTTTCCTAGATGTGACTCATTCTCAGAAATTATCTGATTTATGCGTACAAGAATGTTAAAATATTCATGTTTAGATATATATATATACACACATAATCTTGTATATCATTTAAATATATGTATAAACGTAGATAAATTGTATGTGCGTACATATTTTTAAGGTTTTTAATTCTTATTTGAACTCTTAAACAACTTTAGCCGTACCCATACATTATTATGAAAGTAAAACCATGGTAAATATGTTCATTAACTATATCGTAAACGCTTCTTATTGTTATGTTTTATTATTGCCTTTGAACTGGTTTGGTTTGATTATATTGTTCCGATTTCTCATTTTAATCAAAACAAACCACCACAATATCACATCTTAAATTATTATGATACGATTTCATTAACGTTCGAAAGCGATTTATAACATTCACGATTACTCTTGTCCGAATATTTTTATCTATTTTGTGTGCATACTATGGAAAGCATATTGAACTAAAATCAAATATGCCTGTATAATGTTCAGTCTTCAGTATACGTTATGCTTATACGTTATATTTTTAATAAATTGATCAAAGACATACAAATCGTTTTGTAACTTACTTTGAGTTTCAACGAAACAATAATGAAACAATAAAAACACACTTTAAAATTATAGATAATACCAACATTATACAATTATGTTTGTATCCAAATTCTAATACGTAATTTGGTAATGTATATAGTTAAGTATCACGTATTCGTCAAACTCTATATCCGTCTTAATTCTTGATAAATAACATACGAGCGTTCAAAGATTAAAAAAGAAAAACGTATCTTAAATTAATTTTATTATGTATCACATGAAGAGGAAACAGACAAATTTAGTCTTACAAGTTACAACAATTTGAAAACATTTTATGTCCTTTTTTAAAACAAATGTATATAATGGTCTTTCCGTGTATATAATATGCATAAGGTGAACGGCCTCGGTCGATGATTGTAAAAATATGTATACATCCTTGTGGTTTGATATCTTTATTCAACCTACCGTATCACTGTATTATTAGAAATAGTGGAACTATTAAAATACAAGTCTAAGAACACTAAATGTTTATCCAACATATATCAAGGATTTTTCAGCAAAACTTTATTATTAAGGCTGGTTATAAGTGTACAAATATGTAGGTATGTAATATTCCGATGAAGTTGTGTGTAAGACGTAGGTTTATATCTATTGTCTAATACTTAATTAAATACAGAAATATTGACATTTTCAATTATTCATTTATCTATATGCAATAATTAGACGTATACTAAGCAAATAGTATATTATTATTTTACGACTTTTATTATTTCAGCCCAGTGTATGTATCTACTATTATTGAAGATACCTTTTTATCAATGACAAAAAGATTAATTCTACGTTTTATTTTTATTGCAACTCAATTATCATTTTTTAATAATTTGTTAATCGTCATTAGAAATAATATGTTTCATGAAACATTAACTCGTAAAATCTTGGTTTTAGTTAAATATTATAAATAAATCTGTTAATTTATTTGACTTTATAGTCTTAAAAGTTATAAGTTGTTAATAATTAATCGAAACATATTTTCGTTACGGTTATTGAAACAGTCTTCTATTTTCATGTATTCAAAAGTTCAGCGTATTGTTTATACAACAAATAACTTTTGAAAGTAATAATGACACATGCCACTATACGAGGATTATGACTTATGGAATTATGTTTATTCGTTTAGTTTTATTATGTTTGCAAATATTGTGGTTTTAGAAGAAAACAATTTATTACATATATTTGACTAATTTAACCCTACATTTTTTCTACGTATAAACCAACTTGGTTTTATCGATGGTGACTGCATGTTTTTTCCTACAACTTGAAAAACATTTTATTATGTAATTTATGGCTACATACCTACTAAACGAAAAACATCAAAACGGTTTTTCGACATTCAAACAACATTCGACAATTCAAACATCAGAAATTCATTAATGTATATTAATGAATTAATGGTTATTAATGGTTATATTAATTCGTTATATGAATATTAAAATTTATACCTATTTATAATAAAATCAAATGATCTATGTCTCGAGCAAATGTTGTACACAAATCATACCGATCGAATGACTAGCAAAATGGTTTATACAAGAAAATGGCAGACCGTTTTTTTCTTCACTTAAGTAACATACTAGCATACCTATTGTATTTACATGATTTATAGACATGCGTACATGCGTGTGCATAGCTGGGTATATAATATATTATACAGTTTGACTGTGGGATATCGTACGACGTATATTACGAGTGGCCGAGATAGGAGGTATTATAGGTACACTTTTGTATTGTCGGCATAGAGGTACATACAGCTATTATTTAGCGTTCTGCGTATTATGTCGAGTGAAATCGATTGAGCTGAAATGTAAATTAATTATTGAATAAAATAATGTTATACAGTTCTATACCTATATCTGGCAGCATACCTTACCTTGACGCTCGAATGATGGGCAAACGCACACTATTATTTATTTCAAAACGCCAATATAGGTAGGTACCAACTAGCTGTATTGCCGAGTGTTTTGGTGAGAAGAGGTTATCTATATATATATATATATATATTATATTATATATTCGCGGAATCATTTTACTATTATAATATATTAATATACGCAATATTTACAGTCGAGTAGCGATTACCTACTATCTTGTGCTAGTTATTGCTTATTTATTTAATTATTTTATTTTGTATGGGTAAATTAATATATTTTTTTCTTTTATTACATTTACTTTTATGTGTGTTGGATTGTAAAAACAAATTCGTACATCAAAGTTCATATGTTAATTTATGTAAGTTATAAATATGATGTTGGTAATAATTATAATTTATAATTATATGTTTATAATTTATAAACATATAGGTACCTAATAGAAACTAATTGATACTTCGCTGTTATATATTATACCAATTTAAACGTACATTAAACTGTAATTACTAATTAGTAAAACCCATGGTAAAGCAGTATTAGTGTATAAAATAATATAATTATTTGAATATAGGTACGAGTACCTTTGTGAATAAAGTGATATTCGTATATAATGCCGATAGTACTCTTAATCAAGAGAGCATAGGTATTGTAAAGTTTAAGTTATAATAGTTCTATTGATTTTTCATATTTTAATAATTTTTGTACAGACTAAAAGTTATATAGAATAAAAGATGTAAAAGTATGGGACTTGTATTCTTCATATTTTTATTTGAAATCCCGAAAAAAGTACCATTTTTGTATTATTATCTCTTTTTTAATTTTCTAATAATTATAATTCATAATTAAGTTTAATACATATGGTACATGAATATACGTATACCTATAGGTGAAAGGCATTATATCTATAATCTATATATATTCAGATATGGAGTATGATAGTTTAATAAAAATTAATCATTAATTTTTAGATTTTAAACTGTGTGATAAATGTATTGATTTTATAATGTTATGTGTAGTTATTAGTTTTTTGAGTCTGTCATTACGTTTTGGAGCAGTGATGTTTCATTGATTTTAAACTTCAGAAACTACATTTTTAAAATACATACTTAGGCACAATTATTTTTATAAGCATTAGAAGTACGAAAATTGACAAAATTCGTCAAAGTCATGAGTATATGCTAATATTTCGTAGTTAAATATTTATAAAAATTAACCGTGATCAACTATCATCGTCTGGAATCTATAACGGAAACATCAAACAATATACATTATACGATATAACAGATTTAGATAATAAACTAGATATTGTAATAGATAAAGCTTATTATCTATATCAGTGGTTGTGTACAATACTATACTAATTAGATAAGGTACAATATAGTCTTTTTCTTTATATTATATTAATACTAAATACATTGTTTACCTCTGATAATATAAGGTATTAGGATAAGTATACGCATTGTTTTTGGAAAAATTGATTATCCATGCAAATTCAATCCTGTCCTAATTGAAAAATAAATTACTGTTGCATCAAAATAAAAAAAAATTACAATTTAAATATAATACCTATAATATATCCTAGAATGACAATTAATCTCCATTCATGATCGTTTTTCTGATACAATGATAAATTTATAAGTACCTATCATTATATTCAAATTTCACATATCATAGACATACATAAACGTCCCTACTAATTACCGAGGTCCACTCCACCCCTACTACTGTACAATAGAACGAATTCCCTACTTTTTAATGCTATAGTACCCTATAGTGTATACAGTACATAATTGGATATTATAAAAACAATTATAAAGACGTATTTAATAAGATTTGTATAAGCTTTATAAGTTTTAAGAAATCTAATAAGCTCAGCCTCAGAGTCGCACGTGGATACGCTTTTCATTATACAAGACAGATAGGATTAGATTGATCTAGTCAATTTTAAATATTGCAAACAAATTTTAAAGTTAAGAATAACTAAATTATTTCTAATGAGTAAAATATGGTATAGGTATACGTGTTTAATTGTTTGGTTTTAATGCCGTTACTTAAACGATTTAACTACATCATTTTCTGAAATGTCAACCACAGTTAACTTTCAAGCAGTAAGAAATATATGGAATAGTGCAAATTTACCATGATAATATTTTCGATTATTATTTATTTTCTTTTACCAGTTTACCACTTTAGATTCTAATTATTGTGACTCGACTGCATATTATTTGTTTATCCAAGTAAAAACCACATCGTTTATTACTTACAACTATTCACCATTGTGTATTTTAAAGTAACACAACTAAGCTTATATTATACAAATTTAATATCTATATATTATATTGGTGAGTTTATAACAAATTTATTATTTAATCCTCTATTGCAAGTCTGCGGCAAATCAATAACCGACCAAAATGTATGAGTATTATCTTGCTGTATTTTTTTTAAATATATTTATTTATAACACACGTGCTCAGCATATGATCGTTGCATATACATTAGACTCTAATGATTAGAGCGCTACTTGCATTGTTCCATGGACACAATAGCAAACGGAGAATGCAAGGCTTTTGGTTAGGCGCGTCTTCTGACACATTATTAAACAGTTACTACTCGGATTTATTCGTACCTATAAAATATCGGCCATATTCTATAGAATAACATGGCTACCGTTCTATAAACCAGTGATCACTGGTAATGGCTCTAAACAAAGATTGCTTTGGGTGTAACACCACGCTTATATGATAAATATGCAAGGATTATAATTATATTCATAAGTTACTATGTATTGTATTATATATGGTTTATAGAAGTTTAAACCGTTCAAATATTTGAAAACATTTCCATGAGTCTTTACTAAGATCTATGTATGTCCCAATGATTTTGTTATAAATTATTGTGAAAATATATATGTATAGGTATGTAATGTGGTGATATAATTATGTACATAAACAACATAAATATGGTATTATATTAACATGTCTTGTTAGTAATAAGAATCCACAACAGTACATCTTTGATTTCCGTACAACTTACTGGAATATTATATTTGAAAATTTGAAATGGCTTATAATAAATTGTGATTCCGACTAAACTTTTGCTTGCAATTGATCTCAACAAAAATTCTAGCAATGAATTAAAAAATAAATACTAAAGATTAAAATAGTTATTTTAATAATTGAAAGTCAGCATTTTTTTTTAAAAAAAAACTATTATTTCAATAAAAAAATTTAACAAGTTTTCGGAAAAGCAACAACGAAACATAATTTATTTGTTAATTCAGATAGCTTGCGATAGGAGTACTTTATTTAATACAATTTAAGATAGTAAGAAGTATACATTTGATCTATGACCATACAAGTTCAAGATAAATATTTGTATACTAATTAATTTCTTCTTCTAAATTTAGACAAAATTTATAACAAATCAGAATTAATAACATAATAACATACCCATAGTTGGTCATACTTTATCACACTTGGTCATGTCAGTGAAATAGTACAGTTTCGATATTGTGTAGTAGGTAATTATAAATTATTATATTATACCTCATTTATACTATTTTTATAATTTTTATTATCTTTATAATTTAAAATTATATTTTACTTAATATATAAATTTAGTACGTTAAGAAAATTTAAAAATACGTCAAAATACTGTATTCTTGATCCTTTTTAGTGTATTTTATTAATTTCTCATAATTTTTTTCTCAAAACTGAAAAAAGTATTTTATGATCAACGGATGACTTTTAATGGAGTCAACGAAAATAATATTATCATAAAAAGTATTTTCTGGCAATTATTTAGTCGTATTGACTATTGATAGTCATACAATTTTTTTCACAGATTTTATTTTAAATTTGATAGAAGAAACTTACTATTAGAATACACTCTTATCTACGCAATAATATTTTGTAAATCACTGGTATTGAAGATATTTTAAAGTTTATACATTTGCTCTACATTTACTAAATAATTATCTGTATTATACATTTATTTATTAATCATTGTATGTTATCACTAAGAAGTTATTAAAAAATACATAAAAAAACCAATAGTTATCTATGTGTAAAATAAATATGAGCGGGCTAAAAATAAACATTTTTGTATGATATTGTATGAATATTGTACATATGCTGTTTGTACACGTTAAAATCATAACAGATTACTAGTTGCATTTAAAACGGACACGTGTATTGGATTTAGAGTACTTATAATATGATAATTTATATCTCAATTGTTTTATCAATTATCTTTTTATTCCAGATAAAAAAAAAATAAAACAATAACTAATAACTATAATGCCATTTTTTTGTCAGTACATATTTTGATTTTTTGAGAATGAGAAGAGAAGGGCCTAGGACTAATATCACAGTGCTAAAATACATTCCTTGCTCCATTCAGAATCTAAAAAATGAATGTACGATACTTACTAAATAATTTGCATCACTATAAAATTCTCGGTTATAACAAAAATCAATGATAATAATATATGGTACACCTACCTATAAACTGCAGTTTACACTGTTAAAAGTGCTATGTTCAAGAATATATTTGTAATTTAAATCCTCACTTGTACATATATAGCTTCTTACATCGAATTGAATTCAACTATATACGGTTATCAAAATATTTACCTCTATAAAAATAATTTGTACAGACCAGACGTTGAAGGTGAATTTGAACCTAACTAATTACTAATCAGTAATCAGTAAAGATTGTGACTTATATGAAAAATGAAATCATTACACAAACTCACGTCTTACGAAGTATAATACAGAGTAACTATTGTTCTTATATTATCTTGTAAAGTAATTTTAAAATTGAATGAACTAGAAATAATTTTACCATTTATTTAAAATTATTATAATTATGTTTGTATACATGCATTAACTGCGTCTTGCGATGAGTACTTATATAAACTCACAAGTGCATATTACGCATTAGTATAATTTTATGTTCGTAAATCATAATAAATATAGAATAATACTAAATATGTGTTATTTCTGATATAATTTAACATAAGGTCAATGGAATTTTTATTTCCCATTGTAATCAGCCATGTAATATTATCAAATATAACGAATTTTATTTTATTTTATAATGAGTTAATTCCATAGTAATTAAGTCATTTTCCAAGAAAACTCTAGTAAATCCATTTTCGATGTTTCGAGGATGGAGTATATTTTAAGACCCAAGATTAATATAAAATATATATTTATTAGTTTATTATATTTGAAAAAAAAAATAATTCTGTGATATTTTTATAGTAGAACGTGATATGATGAAATTGAAAGGAGTTACTTTAAACTTCAAACTTCATGGAAGATATTTTAATATAAAATAAGAACAATACTTGCAGAGTACCTACACCGGCCACACCTAATAATTAATATACTTTTCTCTGATGACGTTTATAAAAATATGCAAAATTACACTCATTCATTTATTTTTATAATTTGTTTTAATTGGTACTTATATCACACAAGATTAAACAATATTTAGGCTGTACTTGTGCGAACTAGTTTAAAAAATGCTAAATTACTTAAAACAATACGTAATATTTTACATCTTGGTCAAAGTGATAAATGTATTGATTTTATTACATTTTTTTCATCTGAAAGTACTATTGCGGTAAGTAAATAGTAAATATGTATCTTATCTTTATATTTATAGATTTATTACAATTTAAGTGTAAACTGTAAATTTATGAAAGTTAAATATTACCTAATGGTTAAAATGTAAATTAGTAATATAATTATACAAAAGCAAGTAACTAGTAAGTATAAGTAGAAGTTGGTAGAAAGTTGGTTGAACTATATAATATAACTATATTATATACTTATATATTAAGATTAAAATATTGTCATCAATATCAATTTTTAAAAAAAATGATTGATTATATGATAGAACACATATATATATATATAGATGTATAATAAATAGTAATATATTATACATTCACAAGCCAACCCGTTACGGCTTCGCCCGTGATTGGTTGTTTATTTTGCCTTTGGACGAAGGTATGTAGAATTTTTTATTCAAATTGTATAGTTTAATGTGATTGGCAAGTAAATATAAAAAACAGCCAATGAAAGTGTATTGAAATGTTTCTAATGGTATTAAGGATAATTGATAAATATATTTTCCATACAACTCTTATGATATTAAAACTATTATATTAATTAATAATTTCGGCTTATACTTAAGTGTTTATTTACAGAGTGCGTAAACGATTAAAACTGTAATGACGAATAAAATTAAATTGTGAATAACAGATCACTTGTAGGAATATTTGGTATATTGGTATAACATTGTAAAAAAAAATTGAAAAAATGTGTTTTAGCCAAATCGGTTTAGTAGTTTTCTCGGTTAGCGCGGTTGTAGAAAACCCCTTACAATTTTATATATTAGTAGAAATTATAAAATACCTACTAATAAAAATCACATCTAACAGAATATTATTTACTAAGTTGTATTTGTACATAATAATGAATAACCATATGATAATATTGCAAAATATTTATGAAATAGCAATTTGTAAACACAGAACATATTTGAAATAAAATATATGGCATTATTATTCAACACGGGTATTATATTTATACAATATAGGAATACCAAACCAGATTTCAAAAAAAAGAAAAAAACTTTTTTATCAAGTAAAAATTAATAAAATATAAAAGTTTTTACAATTGCAGATTAAATAAGTATAAGTATGTAAGTATTTTATGTATTTATAATTTATATGTGCTTTGTTTGTTGGGTTAAATAATATTATAAGCAAAATTTAAAATTTCCAAGTGTAATTTAAATTGTAATGTAATGAATACCACTCTTGTTAGTCTATTTGTCTTTTGTAAATTGTAAGTTATGTATAAGTAAATACTATAAAATGAAAATTACTTCGAGAACTGGAATACATAATGTGGATGCAACATTTTATTATGATTTTTAATGTCCATTTTAGTCAATTAAATGAGACCACAACTTTCAAATTAAAGTCTATTGTCGAACACAAAAGATGAACTCATCCCACTCTATCTTTCGTATTCCATCACTTATGATTATATTATACTTATAACTTATAGTGACAGTGCCAAATACTAAAGACTATAATATGTAAATACATATTGTGTATAGTGTTTATGCAAAATACCAGGTCACAATTCAGTCACCGAACTCAGAAACAAGTCAAGCAAGTAACAACCACTATAAGTATTCTAAAATGTTAAATAGTATTTGACAATGCATTATGCAGTGCTATGTAGTCAGAGATTTCCAATCACAAGTATTATCTATTATTTTACTATTACAATTACTATTTATAAATTATTAATAACCTGGATAATTTTTGACTAACTGATCATTACATTCATCACGAAAATTATTACGATTTCCATCTTAACATTTTCTTCAATAATTTTTCCCTTTTCCTATATCTAGTACTACGAATTACTAGTCCTATGTAAAGTAAATTATAAAATTAAAACTAATAATATTTTTTATTTCATACACTGAAGCAAAATATTTTTCTGAATACACGATTACATATAGGTTACGTATATTGGCTACGTTTTGAAGTTCGAATCAACCGCATCTCTACTTATTAAATGGTATTGATATTAAATAGTAATTTATAATCTGATGAAAAATATGCACGGCAGAATACTTCGAGTAAAATTACATCAATTTGATTTATATGATATTTATTTATTTTAGAATTTCGTCATTTTGCATGTAAAATGCTCGACGCATATATAGCAAAGTAGAACAATATTATCTTATCTTTATCTTAGAAAATAATACAGGTGCCAATTATACTTCGATCGTCATCAATCGACAAGGCCAACTATATATTAATAATAATTATAATAATACACTCTCATAAATATAATGTTTAAAAATGAAATAGATTTTGACATACACGCCAACGTGGTTTAAACACTTTAAACCAACAGAGTATTTTCTTAATAACTTATTTGTGTGACACAATATTTTATGTATGTAGAAAAAAAAATGCCGAAAGTAAATAAAAATATGCTTATAACACAAAATTAAGTTTGTCTAAGAAAGTTCGACTTTAATCTTATAATGTTTTAATAATTTTACTTAGTATTTAAAAAGGTTGCTTCATTTTGCATGCAAATTACAATACTATATGATATAGGTATATAAACAGGTATAATCATGAAAACAGATCCGTCTTCATGGCACATAGAATGTATTATGTAATTAATTAATACTTATTATTATATTATTATAATAATTAATATTATTGTATTGTAATATATAGGTATTAATTGATAACTTTGAACTACGAGTGAATTAAAAATTTGGACAGTCAAAAATGCTTTAGAAGCACTTAAAAGTTGTGACATAAATATTTTTCCTGGTGTATACTTTTTGATTAAATTATTATGTATATTTCCAAACTTATTAACCACTGAAGGAGCTGAACTAAATAATATAGGTACATCGAAATAACAAACCAATAAAAGTTGATAAAGTCATCGATAAGTTGCATCAAAACCAAGAAAATTATATTTTCTTTTATGAAAGAAAAAAAAATTAATTTTAAAGTACCTAACTGTTATTAATTAATATTATTGTATTATAACATTAAATAATTAGGAAATTTAAACAAAAGGTTATGAAATTGAAGGTATTTATTTAAAATTTAATTAAGTCCTTCACGGCTATGATCCTAAAATTCTTGTCATCTGCTGGTTAACCCTCTAAAAAATATGTTAAATACGTCACAAGTAGGTATAAAAGATATTGTACTTTAATTATATTAATACTTAATACCCATTTCTAAGACATTATTCATTAACGGATTATATACTTATGTTATACGGATATTTTTTTAAAAAAAAATTAATAACAATGATTTTTACCCAACAATTGTTCATATTTTATTTTTTAAAAAAATGTTATTTATTTACTGTAATAATAATAGACAAAATAAATGCACTCATTAAGCAGATCACCTTGTGAAACGTAGATGTATGCCATTTTAATAATAATTATAGGTTCAACTATGGTTCAATTGTATAAATAAGTATAATGCATTTAACATTATTAATAATTAATAATCTTATTAAACCGTATCTTATCTTAAAATATAAAAGTATAACTTATTAATGCTGTTAAAAAAAAATATTATATTATATTAATAAGGCAATAAATCATTTAGTATATTATAATTAATATAGTACAATATATACTCATTTGAATTTTTTCTTATAATTTAGGTGGTATAGTCTAAAAATATTGAATTATCAAAATTATATAACTTTAATCAATTTTAGCCTTTAACACGTTTCTCGAGATTTTTGAATTTTTATTTCACGTTTATACTAATAAGTATTCACTATATACCGCAATGTCTGTGTTATCGATGTGATCACGCAAGCATTACATTCATTACTGATTGACAAACTTCAAAAAATAAAATTCTGATTTTTTATTGCTTTAAACTTCTACCTAGTACAGATTAAAAATAAATCAAAAACCAGAGAGCCAGAATAGACTATACACTTATTGTAATTATCAGGATGATATTATAAATAATTAATATTTAATGTTATTATTCTTATTCGTTGCTTAATTTACTACATTATAATTTTTGTAGAGCAATTTGACAGTTTAAAACAGGATTTTTCTTAAGTAAAATTATTAAAACAATTCGTCTTAATGAATGACCAGTTATTATTATCATTGTTCCGTTTTATTTAGTGCCAATCATTGTAGATATCAGGTAAAGGCTTGATTTTTTTGTAATGGAAAACAATTTAAAACTCCATTCAATAACATGAATAATGAACAATAGACTTAACCAGATATACATGATCATATTAAAATACATTAAAATTTGCCTATATTTCATTGATAAATTGTATTAGAATGGTTTTAACACTTAAGTTTGACATTTCACTAAAAGATTGTTTTTATTATATTTCAACAATAACAATAATACATAGATAACTTGATAGTTATTATAATAACCAAATTCTATCTAAAGATTTTATGTAAATTTGTATACAGAAAAATTTACAATTTTAGGTATATATTATTCACACATTCCTTATAATATTATAATTTTATTAAACTTTGAAATTGTAGGACAAGGTTAGTTTAACTATATCTAAAGTGTATCCAATGTCTTAACCAACATTTTTTTTTTATGAACACTTAACATTTGTAAACACCGCATAGCAATAACCGAGTTACGCTCATAATCATTGTTTTAATGCAATAATTTATTGTTGCTTTCCAATAGACGCCTGTACAACTAGCAAAAACTTATATTTTAATTTAGTAAACATTAGTACCTATATAAATAGTATGTTACGAATTTACGATCTCCAATGATCAATGCTTCCCACGCAAACCTTTTCATACATAACGTCCAAGATGTTAAATATAGATATCAGAGAATTTTTTTTTTACATTATGACAGTGTAATAGTGGATATCTATAATATTTAATATATTTTAACGAATCTAAATTATTTAATTTATGCAATTTATTCTTATATTGCATATATTGTGAATGTGTTTAAATTTAGTTGTATCATTATAAATTTATTAGGTACATAACAAATTGCATTTATCACTATAGACACATGGCAATAATATCAAATACTTTATATTGGTAAACGTGTTTACGCACAGAATAGTACTTGTACTTTGTTTTTGTTTACAGTGAAGTACCATCGTTTCAAAATAACAAAATATGGCAGATGTACCTAATATGTTTTTATTTTTATGAAAAATATTTGTATGACTACACTTAGTAAAACTTAAGTAATAAAAATAATTTCATTTTTACCTGCGTAGTGCGCGTATAATACTCGACGAAACAGACGTTTTTTTTGTTTTGCTGTTGGTATGGTAAAATATTATTACGAATGCATATAATGCATTCGACTTTAGCGTCTGACACTCGAACCGAATAGAAAAACTTGACTTGCGTTTAACGATGGTTACAAGATTTATCAAAGTATAAATTTAAAAGAAAATATATTTATTATAAACTCGCTTGAAGTACAATATTATTTGCACACCAAAATATAGGTACACTATTACGACGTTTGCATTGATTACACTCTTATGTGTATCTAAAATCTTTTGTTTTTTTATTACTTCAGTATTATAACATGACTTTACATTTGAACTTACACAAATGATGCTATACGAACTATGGTCAATTGATTAAACAAAAAAACTATAGCAGATTGAACGCAATAATGAGGTTAAGCTATCCAATTGTTCTTATAATAATCTGAAAATCAAAACAATCACGTGAAAGGAAAAATATAATGATTGTATACAATTTATATTATATATTGTTAGACCTTATAGGTGTACAACAGTACAATAAAAACAAATAAACTTACATAGAAATAGAACGTACTATAGCTAATATATAATATTGTATAGCGCAATGAATAACTTATTTTGTGACCATAAATATATTATACTATATTATTATACTATTATTATACTCTATGTGTTGCGCTTGGTAAGTTTGAATAATGCATTTTCCATACAGAGGGAAAACGAAGCCTCGGGTTACCTGCAAAATTATCTAAATATATATATATATATATATATACAGATATAATACAAGTATACAAGTATATTTGCACGCTATGATGAAAACAACAAAGCTTTAAATGTCTATATTAATTATTTTAATAAATAATACGTATATAATATGTATGCATGTGTCATGTGGCCTCTTATACAAGAGCTGGCTGCTGGCAGTCACCAATGCAATTATGAAGACGTTAAGTACTGCAGTTAATGAAGTATTTAATTGATCCATAGTGTTGTAAGGGAATTTATCGTCAACGTTGTTCTTTTATCATTATGAATTTCAATTCTAAGAGAAATAAGGAGCATATACTGGTTTAGTTATGTTTTTTCTATAACTTTATAATAGTATTTACTATTTATCACAATAGAAGTACGATATTGGAACTTAAAAAAATGAAATAAAAGGCAAGTCAAGTTAAAAATATGTCATAATGACACATATATGCCGAAAAAACTACAAAAAAGTTGCAAAAAAAATTATAATTTCATACTGACTAAAGTCTGCAGCGTATAATTTATGCAAAATAATAATATAATGTATTATATTATAAAATAAAAGATGGCCATTGGATATTTGCACGTTTTTATCTATTAAATATTCATACAAAGCAATATGTATATCAGTATATCTAATATTTTACTATTTATTTGTCATTATATAATTGTCTTATTAATTATTATCGGTTATTATTTCACTTAGCGGCTTCTTGGTCTGGAACAAAACTAGTCCTCCACTGAAATATATTATCATGCAATCCTACCTTGCAGCTGTCAGGCGTCAGCTATACGTACGGGCTCTGGCCTCTGACTTTGACCATTATACTAGACATCGCAATTTGGTGTAGCAAGTCAATAGTCATAAATCAAATCAATACCAGAACCGTAGCGAAAGTTAACGCCTATTTTGTCAAAAATAGTCACGTACTCACGTCACATTTTTGAAAATAAAAACCATAAAATGATATCACTTTTTTTTATCTAATATTACCTACACATAATGATCACATTATAACATTTTAATTCATCTATATTATTTTATTAATAATTAAGTTGTACAAATATGCTATATGTAAGTATAAAGCTATAATGATTTATTCCAAAAGTTCATTAAAATTAAAATAAAATAAAAATTATGCACTACACACTTCAATCGTTCTCGAGTAAATTAGTAAGCTTCGTCATAAAATGTGTTATTGCAACACAATTTGTTGGAACACCGAACAAAAGATTCTTATCAACCTTAATAGGTATCCGTATTTCGTTTTAAAATAGATATGAAACAAATTTCTACAGAACCATGTTTTAAACGATTATTGAAAAATATGTAAACTCCAATACAAGCCCCTAATCCTATTTGTAAGAAATCAGGAATTGTACAGAAATCGATTACTCGAGAGGTAAAATGATTCAGATCAAACCCAAAATGAAGTACTTAAAAACACGAACTGTCAGTGACATAGCCAGGATTTTTTATTTGGGATGAGGGCGCTAAATATTTTTTGTTGAGTTATTGGTTCAGTTTTTGAAGGTTCAACCTCAACAAAGTTTTTTAAGTGTTTGCATTAATATAGATTTTATTTTTTATTATAATTAGAAAATTATAAACGTGTATTCCATGACTTACTGATTTCAACAATAATATGGCCGTTACATCTATATCACAAATTGAGAAGTGTTTGCGAACTTAAGTTCTTTAAATCATTCTTCCGATCACAGATTCCTCGTTACAGAGGATATCGTCAAAACATGTCTATTTATTTTGAAAGATTCATTATACTTAATAAATAACCATTTATATTCCTAGTAAAATAAATTTGTCTATTTCGGTTCTATATGGTATATACTATAAATATATATATAAATTTTATTTAAATAGTTTATTGTTAAATTTAAAGATCATCATAGACTCTTATTATTATGAATACCTACTATTATATTTACTGTATTTACTGTACTTACTGTAAATTTAACTTTGTCCTTATGTATTTATGTATGGAATAAGCTCACTTTAATTTAATAATCTTTCTGCTTATAACTTACTCCACTCTGTTAGTTGCATCCTTCGAGGAGACATTTTTGTTAATACTAATTATGGCCAACCCTATGTAGTATGGTACTATGAATTTGATTGGAAAGTTGATTAGTATTAGCTGCTAAGAGAAAAGGCAATATCCCCGATGGATTATTTTTTTTAAATTTAGTTCTTGACAAAATGAAAAGGGATGATGGAAAATATATCACAATACATTCAAAAAACTATATTTTGCGTAATATTCGATTTTTTATGATTTGTAGGATCTTAAGTGCCCATTAACAAATGATTTACTCGTAATTTTTGTTATTTTAAGACATTTTAATAATAAACAGCTCTACAGATAAGTAAGGATGAGAAAATTATTTTTTTTAATGTATAAAAATTTAAAATGTTTACAGATTATGATGTTAATTGTCGGTCGATTGCTGTCTTTCAGATTTCTTGAAACTTTCAGAACTTACCTTAATTCTCACCATAAGCTGAAATGGGGGAAAGGCTTGGGGATTCCTAGATGATATTTTATCTAAATATTTTTTTATTTCATAAATAAGTGATGATGTTTAGATGTTATTTATTTTATTTATTTATTTATTTTTTAATTTCATATGCATATGAATATACATATGAAATTATATGTATTATATGTTATATATTTTTAACATTTTGAAAATTTGATGACTGAGAAGCATCCACCTAGAATTTATATGGATTTCCGTATATGGCCCTCACTTAAATCACATAGAACAACTTGAAGGTTGCTTATAATTTCCAATTGGGAAACATGACGTATAGGTACCTACTAAAACAACATAACTGGAGCAAAAAATGATACTGTCCAGCATCCACACCAATATACTTATAGCTACATGTTGTCACATTTTTACCAATTTTATAATGTTCTATGATCATAACAAATTATTATTGATGAAGCATTTAGAGAATTTAAAGTACCCGTATTGGAACTTTTTTAATGTCAAAAAACTTCGACTTGAAAGGTGTTGTTGTATTGTTGCTTTAGTATGCGTCAAGCTTCGAAAACTGGGTAGACGTAGATATAAAATAATTAATATAAAGATAGAATTAGGTACGTACTCGTACTATGTTATTGACCTAATTTTCTTAGTAAAAATTAATTCAAAATTAACTTACATTATTAATATATTGGAGTCAATTTCCCTTGCTCTCCCGAGTATTTTGATGATATTAACAAATTTCTCCAAAGAAATAATATTTATATTTATTTTTCATATCGTAATGATCTGTATCAAATTATTAAATACAACTGTATGAGTCCCAGACAAGTATGCAATGTTCATTTTTATTACCCTGCTTAGCAGGATTGATAGACGATAGCCGTGATAATTATTGTAACTCCTGAAAGCAAAGTGAAACCATACGTGATACGCCAGTATTTTAGTGTTATTCAACATTTTTTATCGTTTATAATTTATATTGATTTATATTATGTATACCTATATTTTATATTGGTCAATAATTTTCTGAATTTAATTGCAATTTTTATTTGTATAGTTGAAATGCTGCACATTTACATAACTACACATCGATTAATTTTATTTTTGTGCTCTTGTGTAAATTAAATTTTTATAATTATATAGAGTTCGCATTTTATTTTTTCAAACTAGAAACATTACAATTAATTTATATTATATTTATATAGTGTATAGATTTATATTCTTTTATATTAATTGCACATTTCAAAAATAGAGGAAGTAGGAAAAATGTCCTAAATTCCATGATAGTGGACAGAAGAAATAGATCTTCTGAAAGCAGTGGTTATTAAATAAACGGGAAATAGATCCCCCATGACCTTTTTTCAATACTTAGTATTAATTAATTTTGACAAACATTTATCAAAAAAAAAAAAAAGAAATGAAATCGCGTATTAAAAAATAAACCCAACCCCAGGACAAAATTATTTGACAGACACTGTACAGAAGGTAAACAAGTACCAATGTATTTTTCATAAAAATTAATAAGTACTTAAACACAGGTAAATGAGTTGCGAAATCGCAATCGTACCTACTTACTTACCTCTACCTGTATAAATGTACCTCCTCATTTATTTATGTTCCTATGCCGCAACAGAACAGCCATCAATAGTTCGTAGCACTTATAATACTCTTTTAATATTATGCTATCATACTACTCTATGGTAGTACGCTTGCACACAAATTTATATCAATATATCATATATGTATTTGTGTATGTAAATGAATGAAGACGAAGAGTAGGTAATTATAATAATATTATAAAAAATAATAATAATTAATTAACGTTTATATACAAATACAAATACACATAACATATAATCATAGTTAAAAGAAACATAGATGTCCAGCTCTTGTAAAATTTTGGTTCCCTTTAGTAGCTCGACATTTGTGACATTTGTTTTGCAAACATTTGTCATGCAAACAAAATAATTTATGATAAAAATATAAAACTTAAAACCAGTAAACCATAAATATGTAGTAATCGTGAATTACGAAATACTGCACAATATAATTGTGATTTAAACTTATTTACTTATGAGTCTGACAGCTTTCAGTATTTTCTTGTTTGAATATTTTTTTTACAATAATATTATGTAAATTCATACTATTGATGAATAAAGTAAATACCTACCTAATAATATTGAAATGGTGTTTTCTTAATCATTACTGGAAAGTAAATCAACGATTTTCATTGTCAGTAGACGCCTGATTTAAACTTGCAATAAAATATTTTGCATGATTTCAAACTATCAGTCATATTACAATTATTGATTTTCAGCAGATTTACCTATTTAACTATTGTGACTAGAAAATGAATAATATAATCGTGTATTATGCTCGTCATTGTATTATAATATATGCAATTTAAATAAGCAAAACGTATATTTTTAAAATACCCCGAGCTACCACTGCGCGGACGCGGAGCCTCAACAAAAATTCTAAGGGCCCCGCTTGTCGCGGTCTTAGGACGGCTATGCCCATCGGTGATAAGAACCATCCGCAGGCAACCGCGATGGTGATAGAAAACCGCTGATACCTGTTATCACGAGGACACAGGACGGACAACAATGTTATCGTTTTACGCACTCGACGGCGGCGGTTGTGCATGTGCAATTGCTGATTTGTAAAATTTGAAACTCGATCAAATATAACATTTTCAATCGCCGACTGTAAATTGTAATATAAAATAATGTACAATTATTATTTTTAATCTGTTTATAACGTTGTCACTTATCGATTTGGCTCTCGCGGTCTCGTCACGTAGCTGTTTTCCTAGGTCGCGGGAAACATACCATTCTCCTCATTTGTTGAATTCCGATAGTAATATAGGTACGATACATTCAGTAAGACAGTTACTGGTAAGTGGTAAGTAATATAGCAGTACACTCATTGTAAAAAAACATTCATCAAAATCAAGTGTTGAATATGTGCTTCTGTTAATTATTGTTTTTACCTATGTGTGTCGTGTGCTGAAAATCATGAATTCACTATAATAAACATACCACTAAACACGAATACACGATATCATAATCTCTGTTAATCCCAGACTGGTGTAAGTGGTTTAATTTTTTTATTGCCTGTATGTATGTTACGATGTTGTCGTTTTGCTGATAATAGTTTTACATTTTTATAATTCCTGTGTGTAAAAGTAATCGATAAACTGTTATGATGTTATTTGATTGGCACCCATTTAGTTTTAACAATTTTTTGTTGATTACCTATAATCGTGTACTTTGGTTATTTGAGCTTGCTATCACCTAAACGAAATAATCGCTTTCAAAGTTTTTTTTAAATTATTATAGCATTGCTTTCATTTGTCTGTTACTAATATGATATAATTACAGCTTATACATTTGATTATTTTATAATAATGGTTATTAATATCTAATTAACTACGTACTTAATGAGAAACGATACAATTGTACTTGAGTCCTTTTTTACATACATCGTCAAGACATTGACTATATATTGATAAACTAAATACCAACTAATAGTGGTAGTAGTTTTTATCATATTAAAAATACATTGGTACATGTGTCGTATGCTATCTACAATCAATTTATTGGTATCGTATGCTATCTAATATCTACATTATTAAATATATCTACACATTTTCTCATCCTATTTTTAAGTCAATAAGAGGGATTGAGAAACATTATTACCAATAATAATTCAAGAAATAGAACCAGGATCAACAGTTCATTTGAATGAGTGGAGAGCATACAGCACTTTAAAAAAATCACAGGTTTCTTCACCAAACTGTTAATCGTAATAAGAACTTCATAAATCCGCATACAGGTGCTCAAACTCAAACAATTGAGTGTTTATGGAGACACCTAAAAGTCAATATAAGATCACGTGGTGCAACAAATCTTCTCGAAAGGCAATTACAGAAAGAATGGTGGCGTTCAGTCAATCCAACCTTACGTTCGAAAGTATTTTGAGAGACATAAAAGATACATTTATATAAATCTATTATAATTACAATGTCAACTGTAAAACTACAAGCTCTAATAAAATTATTTAGAAAAGGTGACATTTTTTAAATTTTTTTCGTGTTGATAGCATACGACACGTATACCAATACATTATAAATTAAACATTGTATCTATATTAACATGTAATTTTGTTTAAAGGAAATTTGTGAATATATTGCCTTAAGTTGGAAATGTTATGTTAATAAAATCAATATCATCTATTGGCAAGTGTACGATAAAAACAAATCATTTCATTTCATTCAACTTAAGTTGTAATAAAAAGAAAATGAGTACTTTAGAAAATGTTATTGATGGTTGGAATGATGTTCGATCTAGAATCAAAGTAGTGGTTCAAAAACAAAATCAGCCAGATCAGGTATACAATCATTTGAAACATGTTCATTTTAAAACTGAAAACATAAAAATAATAATATTACCTTTTCAGAATAATTTAGAGCCAAGGTTAGTTGCTGTTAGTAAAACAAAACCTATTGAACATATAATTGGTATTTATCAGCAAGGCCAAAGACATTTTGGAGAAAATTATGTCCAAGAGTTGCTTACTAAATCATTTGATGCTGAAGTATACTATTTGATATCTTAAAAATGTGTTAAATACAATTATTAAAACTTTGAACTGTTGTAAAGATATTACAAAAATGTCCAGACATTAAATGGCATTTTATTGGTCATATACAAAGAAATAAGGTTGCAAAAGTGTTATCTATTCCTGGCTTACATGTTATTGAAACCATAGATAGTGAAAAATTAGCAAATGAAATCAATAACAGATGGAAAAATCTCAACAAAGATACTAAACTGAAAATAATGATCCAAGTTAACACTAGTAATGAAAAAGGTTAGTGAACTAATGAAATAAAATGTATTATTTTATATTATTTATTTAACTTTTAAAATAATCATTAATCAAAATCATAAATATTTAAATTTATAAGTGTTTTCATGGATTTTTTAATATTTTTGTTTTGCAGAAAAAAATGGCGTTTCAACTGGTGAAGCAGTAGATTTATATAAACATATTATTGACAAATGTGAAAATATAGAACTAATTGGCTTAATGACAATTGGTCAGTATGGTTATGATTGTTCTCAAGGACCAAACCCAGATTTTTTGGTAATTATTTATCACTTTGAAATGTACTTATAAAATTTTTTTATTGATATCGAATTTTCAGGCTTTAATTGATTGTAAAAAAAATGTTTGTGACAAATTGCAATTAAATTCATCTGAAGTTGAACTATCCATGGGAATGTCTGATGATTTTGAACATGCTGTAAATAGAATATCAATTGTGTCAATCTAATAAATACTTTTTTATTATTTACTTCATGTATATATATTTTAATGTTACAGATTGAATTAGGAAGTACAAATGTTCGAGTAGGAAGTAGTATCTTTGGTTTTCGCCCCAGAAAAGAAAGACAATGATTTAATCATAAGATTTAAAATTATTATTATTTCATTTGTGATTTTAAATAGCTTATAGTTTTTATACCATGTAAGTAATTGAATTACTTAATCTCTAAATACTCTAAATTACTTAAAATTGTTATCTTAATCAATTGTGTAACTACTTTATTAGTATGTTTTTTTTAAAAAAAATGTATGAACTATATGAATATCAATAAAAATAAAATATTAAATATAATAAAATGTATATACTATCAATTTCAATGTTTTTATTTAAATGTTTATCAATTTAGTGATGACAAACAGAAGTACCTATTCAATTATTGTATTTACTTAGAATATAAAACAGATACTAGGTATCAACTAAAATAAGTTTTTTAATAAGTTAAACATTTTTATTCCTTTTTTCTGAGTTTTTGAAATTAAATTAAATGTTACAATATAATAAATATGTTTGGTTATTAAATTTTATCCAAAATACTAACAACATTAGCGTGCCTGCTTGTAGAAATTATCTTAATTACACATATAATATAGTTACCTATATTACATAAGAACTGAATACTATAATCCAGCGATCAACATTTGATGTAACTATGTAAGGATTCATAATTGTATTTGTACATGTCATACTTTTTTCTTTATTGAACATTTAATACATACATGTATAGAAACTGTAAATATTTTTTTGAATTAAATCATATGTACTAAATTAATTTAATATGTTGTCAAATTGGAACATTATTTTATTTCTTTCGGCATTATAAGTTAGTGCTAATAAAATATAATACAACCGACATTAACTGGCAATACATTGTAATTCATTGCAATGATTTATGATTTATATTTCAAAATTGATAAAATTGAAAAAAAAAAATTACACCAGGTAGAATCTGAAATTTTGATGTACATTATTTAAAAGTACTTTTACATGGTATAGTATTGTTTTAATAAAATAATAAACTTATAGACCCAAAAATCAATAGCTAATGCAAATATTGTTTTATTGCTGTAAAATATCTGTTGGTGACAACACAGCCCTTCTTTCTTAAACGAGATCAGATGATTGGTTATAATTTATAATAATAAAATATATCAACTACGGAGTAGACCTTAAAAAGTGGAATAGAAATTGTCAATAAAACTTATCTCTGAAATAATATTTTATTGAAAAAGAAATGTATTTTTTCACTGGTCCCAATTCACAGTGGTGACATACTTGACAAGCATTTGGATATTGTATTTGGTTTATATTGTAACTACGAACAATATAATATTAATCAGACATCAGTGATTGCAGCTTAGGGATGGTAATGCCCAAATTGTTTTGAAAAGCGTGTAATCTGTGGTAAACATGGAGACGTGAAACTACGAAAGATCAAAAAAGAAATTTCACCTCGTGTTTTACCGTTGTACGTTAGTTGTACTGTAGTAACCTGCAGCTAACAATCTCGTCTCCATAGTTACAAATAGGTCCACATCTTTGTACCTATATATATTATGTATAAATACGAATTCATGCGTTTATTTCAAAACACATAAAAATTCGTCGGCAAAAATAATATACATATTAAAGAAATATTTGCGATATTTATAAGTAAGTACCGTGTGGCGTTCTACATTATGTAGGTACCTGTATAGATAGTAGATACGATATACGCACATTAAAATGTCACTAAACTATTGGGTCGTCGGCACTACCTTACAATAGTTGTTTCGAAGTAGAAAAATCAGCTTACTCATTTGTTCTCGATTTATGCGCCAAAAATAATCGAATGATTTTGTAGATTGATTTAAACGTCATGAAGTTCCATCATATCGTAGCTGGCAATGGAAAACAGAAAAATAAGCGGAACAAACACTCTGGTTAGACATCTTAGAATAAATTCAGTTCGTAGGGTTCCCTTATGTTTTCTTTTCTATGATTATAATTATGTCATCATGTCAATGTTCCAAAATTCCAAATAAAACGTATAAAGTTGTTTTCGAAGATAGTAAACATTAAATAAACCTGTTGGCAGCAAGGACTTGCGAAAATAGAACAAAATTTGAAGTCCAAGAAGAAGAAGAAGAAAGCTGCACTGCAGATACGGATTCGCATGGCCAACAATTCCGAAAAATAGCGGCAGGAAGAGCTTATCAAATTATGGTAAAAAAAATAATAATCATCAAATGCTTATAAATTATATGCGATGGTTGAACGTGATGTTAGCGATAATTTATCGTTATTATATAGATGGTGATGGCTGCGATACAGTACAGACCGTTGGAACAATTGAATATAATAAGTGATAAGCTGATGGACACGGAAAGTGACGAAGAGGTATAGTATCTTTGCCGATGAATATATATTAAATATATTAATAATTTACTCACGGTGCATGAGTAATTGTGTGCAGAACGAGAACTACGATGATCAAATCATTTCTGGCGATGTACTGAACACGTACGCAAGAATCGGTCGATTTTTCGATACGATTTCCAAAGAAGCGACCATGATTCGTGACAACGATGAAAACGTCTTGTTCGGTGAAATCGCGAAAACGAGTCGAACCGAAAGGGAGGCTGCAGAAGCCAATAGAAGACACATCGAAATGAGAGCTCGCTGCGAACAAGACGAACTCCTCAAACAAGTGATCATGATAACCTTACTTCACACCGAGCTCACAGGTTGAAACCCTTCATTGCCTCCTGCATTCATATATCCTTCCAGTGCACCATACTACAATAATGCAACGTTGTACGATCTACAAATATCTAAAATATTCATTAATAGGCGGCTAAATGCATAATATTACTAGGTGTGTATCGTTTTATGCTAGATCTACCCACCCGGTATAGGTACGCAAAATTTATTTCCGGAGACCTAAAATGAACGTCGACAGCAAGGATGGATCCAAGGGGCGATGGGGATACTGAGGGCAAGTGCCACCTCGAAATCGAGAAAAAAATATTCACTAATTATCCTAGGCCGTAGGCACAAACTCAAAAGTTAACGGCAACTAAGGCGAAAAAAAAGAAATGTGTTGAGGTCGTCATGGTTGTGGAGATGGGTAAGCATTCTAATTGCGCTTAAAGCAATTGCCCTGCCCGTAAATAATTATTAGATTCACGATCCACCCTTGGTCGACTATGACAGTGGTTTTCAAACTAATTATCGCGGCTGGGACATGTACTGTGACTGAAAAAAGTTTGAAAGCCACTGATCTAAGAGCTAATGAAAACTTTCAATCGCGCAAAATGTTCGCGCGCCTAGGACTTGAACCACTGTTAAACAGTGTTTCATTCAAATAGTTTTCTCTTGAAGGATGGGCGAGGGATTTGAAAAAAATCGGAGGGTGATTTATATTTACTGCATCAAGCAAAATACATTTTTTGATAATATACCTATAGTTGCCTTTGTATGTTATTTATGATTGTGGACTTATTATGGACGATATAAATCAATACACAAATTTTCACAAGTACACATAGTATTATAATTAATTATTACTATATGGGAAGTAAATATTTGTTTTAAAAATAAATTTTTTTAATATATTTTTAATTTCTTATATAACTAGGTATATTATAACAACTGTTGTATATATTTTTAGGACCCATATGTTTTTGCATGTAGTTACTTCAGAACCTATAAGTAATATAGTCATATTAATATCACTTAACAGTTAACTCATAAGAAAATCATGAAACTTACACAAATTTAAATGTGTAGGTACATAGAAGAATGATAACTGATTTTCACTGGGAAAAGTAATTTTATAAATATAGTACCTGTTGACTTATATCTGATGATTGTAACTTGTAAGTCTTTCACCCTGATATCAAAATTATATTTTTCTAATATTTAACATTTCTTTAATATTCTCTTGACATTTTTCTCCGGGTGGGTTGGGCTCGCTGGAGGAGTCACTGAAAGTAACACTTCTATTAAAATATACCTATGCCGTATGTGGCTATACCTATTATGTGTGTCGTCAAACATTTCGAGTTATTTAGGTTCGCAGCTACTGAGCATTCTCAATAAGCGAACGGAGACGCAATGTATTAAAAGTATAATGACAGAAAATAACAACGTTTTACGTGTAGTTACATTTCATAAACAGCATTTTACTACATACCAATATCATAGTGATCGGCTAATATGCGGATGGTTTTTATTCATACATCGTTTGTCTATAGGTCATGAAAATCCACCAAAATGTGAGCGAATTAGTCTATGACCAGCTTACGGACGACGTAATCGACGAGTACGCGAACAAAGTGGCCAAAAATATGATGAAGTACGTCATCGTCTGTGACCAGGACAAGGCGGGGTATGACACACTGTTGTTGGTAACATGTATAGGTAATGATTTATGATATTTACATTTATAATTAATTGAAACAGCCGCGATGAGAACATCGAACAAAAGGTACAGGACTTTTTGGTGCACTTTGCGAACACTAGATGCGAACACATGCCACTACCCCGGTTTTCACCAAACATTTAGTATATTATCTAGGTATACTACATTTTTACGACTTCTCTCATCACAACAAGAATCGTGGACCCGGGTTGTTGACGCAATAATCAATCCGACGGGACGAAAAGACGAAGAAAATGCTCGACATACCTATATTACATTTATTTTTTCACTAAACATTTTGTATTCAAGGTCTACGAATGTGTATGCTTATTAGTTATTACCAACATTTGAATGATCTCCCTTCCCAAAGTCAAACTCATGGTTTTCAAACCAGCTCATTTCTGTATAACTCTCCGAAATCGAAACCCTATCGATTTAGTACTTAAGTACTACTATCGATGATAGCACGATCGGCGTTATTATAAAAATATATTATGCTAAATAATAAATATTTACTCACTATGAATTTTGATGGCCCGAGAGAATTTTCAGACCCTTCATGTGACTCTTGAAAAATATTAATTAGTAGGTAATCCCTGGTATAGACTATAGACAGTGTTGTAAAGAATACTTTTCAAATATTTTTGCTTTTTTTCATAGATTTATAATGAACTTAACAAAGTCATAACTATTAATAAAAAAAAAAAAAAAAATAGCAACCCACAAGTTAATAACAAATTGAATGGGATAATATTTGTTCTATCTTCTACATATACATAATATATTAATATAAAGTAGATTTTTTTAACAACTGATATTATAAAGATATTATAAAGACATAATAATAATATAAAAATATTAAATAAATATCTGTTTTAAAGAAAAATCCTTGTGTATTCCACAAACCTTCGGTTATAGTTACCTAAGTACTGATAAAAACTAAAATAAATTAAAATGGATAGTAAAAATAATTGTTCAAAGTATATAGCAAAAGTATTCAATACGAAAATAATTAAGTATTTAAAATCCCATCAAAAATTCTTAATGCTGAAAGTATTTAAAAAGGTATTTGAATAATTCTACTCAAATACTTTATAACACTGAGTATAGAACATAAAATTACTAAAAATTGAGTGCTAATAGAATTAAAACAAACAATACAAAATTTAACATTATTTCCAAATCGGTAATATTAAGAAAATTTAAAATTAACCAGTTTTAACATTTATCACGAAATATTTCGTATACTTTTAAAATTGACCGTTTGACCACAGAATTACAGGAAATATAGCCAGTAGACACATTAGTAATAAAACCAAAAGATGAAATTAGTGAGAAAATAAGTAATAATTCAATATTATTAAAATCAAACACAGCAAATGCATTGGAATAGTGTCAACGTTTTATAGATCAATATATAAAAAAAAAAACTAAATTACCTAAGAATCTGAAATTCACTGTGTTATAAACCAAAAAACATATAAACATTAAACATATTAAAAAACAGTGTGTGGTTTAGCCGTATAGGTATGTATTTATAGTGTAAATAATATAACAAAACAATAACAAAATGTATAGTAGATAAGCTAACAATATTATAATAATTCATTGTTTCTATATGATGGCGTTAAAACAGTTTGAAATAAAAACGCATTTATGTCATGTAAACGTTTTAAAATGGCTTAAAAATGTAAGCTATTTTAAAAGTTAAAACTTTCGCGCTATGTAGTTTAAGAATTTAAAACCGTTTTATATGCTTAAACCGGTGTATATAATGTAAATGTACATATAAACGCCGGATATATTTCTATATAAAAAGTTCTACACTTTGTTTTTATTAAATTAGTATAAAATGTTCATTGTATAGTATATATAAATTTTAAAATTTTTAATTAAGGGCTTTTTTATATATTTTTGTTAAATTTCTTTTCATTATTATTATTCGTATTTAAGATGTTATTAAATAATTAATTAAAATATTACAGCAATATATCGGTTATATATTAGTTTTAAACATGATATAACTAAGTATTAACTAAGATATTAACTAAGTATATAATAATAATAATATACACGCAAATTACATAGTATGAATTTTAAACATATTATATTGTGTAAATATTAATTTTAAAACGGGTTATAAAATATTTGCTGAACCAATTTAATATATTATGTAATTTCAAACCGTTTAACGCCATCATATATAAATGTAGTAAATAATAATTAATATTAAACACATACATTTTAGGTAAAAATATCATCAATATAACATTTTTGGATGTTTTATTTAACTAGTAAATTTATAATATAAATTAAGTAGTATTAAAAAGAAAGTGAGTAAATGCGATTGTTATCAATATTGAGCATATGTTTATCGATTTTATAAATTAAACCAAAACAATATGTATAAATATTTTATAATAAATTCGTGTTAAATAAAAAATGACAAGTTCGTACAACAATATAATTTAATGACTATAATGGTAGTGGCCATTGAGTTTGATATATATTTATATATATATATATATATATTAAATGATTAGATTTTTTAAGTACAATTGATTATAACATCATAGAAGGTAATATAAATATAAAATTGGAAATAAAAACGATATGTGCGTGAAGAACATAAACAGTGTGGTATAGTTATTAAAATGAGAAGATAATAATAAAGTAAATATTACATAGCAGTCTCAAGAGTTCAAAATGAAAGCACATAAAATTACCAAGGTAATTAGATAAAAATTGATTATACCCAACAATATTAAAAGGATGCCGAATGTATTGGTTTTGTCTCCGTCCTACAAACGTATAGGTACAACATAGCAGGACCTACGTTTAGTCGAATTAATTTTGTGTTATTAGATTTAATATTAGAGTAAACTGACCTATTATCAAACTCAAAGGGAAGAATATTATCTGCGAAGACAAAGGTTTTTTACGATATTATACTCTATGAGCGAGCTTTGAGTTTTTAAAATTGTAATATTTTATACAATCATAAATCACTTATAAATTAAAATATCGTTAAAACCTATGTCATTGCACGGACAGGTATACTGTTCTCTTTGAAATGAACTAAAAATAGGCCAATATGTGAGTTTACTTTAATATTATAAATGTGGTAATACAAAAATTTAATTTTACTGAACGGAGATTCGCTACGTGATGGGGTACGTTTGTACGGAGGCAACGGATGCGGATAATAATCATAGTGTAATTCAAAAAAAGTTGAATAAAAATAGAACAGAAAAAAAAAACCATTAACTTGCTAATATTTGATTTTTTTTTTCCTTTCAGGTACTGCGTTTAAATGGTTGTAACTAATACAGTCGCTTCGTGTAGTACACCCAATACCCATACAAGTAAATAGGTATACACACATATGGTAATTCATAGTTGTTTCAACGCGGCACCGGCTGTTCGGGGAAAATGTTACGACTTCTCATGTAACCGATCAACTGAGCCGGTATTTCGGCCAGCACCTCGCGGGCCAGGTACGATTTGGCGTTCATCGAGTTCTCGATCTGTTGAAAGTCCTTAAACGGCACGAACTGCACGATGTCACGGGCCGCGCTCACTCCGTTTACCTGCAGCGTTACCGAGTCGCCGTCCAACTCTTCCATCGACTGGAAGTCCGCGTTTCCCACGCCCACGATGATTATGGACAGCGGCAGCGTGGACGCTTTGATAATAGCCTATAAGGGAATACATAATCCGATTTATCAAACTGCTTTTCTCAGCACAAACAGTACACAATACTGCAGCGGCGAGGGCGAAAAATATAATTTCAATATCAAAAATATAACATGTATTAGGTACAATGACATGTCTATTCAACGGAATACTTTACACGGCAAGTTTATTTTTAAGAAGAAATTTTTTATGAATTGATCTTCTATTGTTATTTTACAATCAATGTTAAACTACATTGTAATTCATATGATATATGCATGTTATACGTCATAGTATATGAATCATGTATGCATGGGTAATGGGCACATATTGCATAATGAGTCTGTACATACTAATATACTATTAATTATTACTGTGTACCTACAATTATATTAAATTATTTGCATAGATCCTGTACAGAAAAAAAGGAGTTTTTCAAGTGAAAAAATTATATTCTTTTAGACGAAATTTCAATTCGACGGACTTTTTCAAAGAGCCGTCAAGTTCGTAAACCAGAAGTTCGAGGCTAAATACATATGCAAAAAAAAAAACACTTCGTACTGAGCTGTGATTACTGCAGGATTCACGGACCTGAAAACAGGCAAGTATAAACGTTTAAAATGACAGTTTCGATGATCATATAATTTTGATTAAAATCGTTAACACTGTTTTAGATCTTGTTTTACCCAGGCTATACCCCACTACAGTTGCTAACCCGATATCATCATATCGGTCTTAACGATTAGCATAAATCGTTAATAGGTAGATATACTATATACAATATGCAAATCTTATAAAGTATAAATTAAGATTTTCCGGATCATAAATAGTATGATATACTTATGGTACAGGTGGTATATAGACACACAGTATACACAAAACATAATTTGTACACATAGTATTTTCTTTATTGACATTTTATCGATAAAGATATTACAGTCGTGTAGCAGTAACAGGTAAGCATTACATAATGATATTTTATTAAAAATTAAACAAAGTACAAACATATTACAGTGAAAAAGTGGAGCAACAATAGTATATTCAACAATAAGACGGTAATTGATGGATGACAATATACTACCGTAGCGTGTACCGTATATACAGGCGAACAATATACAATATAATATAAATATTTATATACTATAATATATAACAACCTATATACGGCGATTGTGTGTAACACGTGATCAAAAACAAAAAAGTTGGGGATTAATGTCGGCATGTCGCACAGGTTTACGATATTATGATGTAATCATTTATCACGATTCGGTTTATTACAACGGTGTGGCCGTTGTAGGCATGTGCGTGTTTTTGTGGAAACATAAAAAATAAATAGATACGTCCAAGATTCATTAATATTAGAAACGAAATAAATATTATTTATACATATAATGACGAAGATTTGGGGTACTTACATCATAATTAACTAAAAAGATGATGTCACGAATAAATATTATAAGTACGCAACGATACCGATTATGATTTAAAATATTGTTCAATTGCAACGACGTGCATGATTAATTTATTGCGCGTTTTACGTTAAACTGAACATGATACCCAGAAATATAAGACTGTTGCACGAGTGCGCGCACTTGTTTAGCATGAGTTTCAATCGTTATAATTCCCAGTGTACAAACACACACGCACGATTTGAACATAATCCGACATGTGACAGGCGCGTAGTAACAGTAAAAATATATGTAAAATTGAATTGTAACACGAATTGGTTGTTTTGCCAGCTAAGCGCGAGGAAATAGTGGGTGAAATTAAACTGCCGCCGCATTTCATTTATTAGTAATCGAAACAGAAGTTCACTATTAACATGTGAACATTTTTTCCGTACCAAGGATCAAATAATTTTAGTAATTTTATTCGCTATCGTGTACATAAGTCACAACATGATAATAACAGGCAGAACTAGAGTTTTACATTAGAGTATAAACAAATACACCCATATAATTCAATATTTTTTAACTCATTATCTCGTATAGACGGTATTTTCTATATAAATACACATCTTCACAGTAATAACATGAGTTATTTTAGTTAATTATTTATATTTTGACATTGGGGTGTGTCACACAGGGCATATCTCGTAATTCCGCCAATTATTATAATTAAATCAAATAGTTAACACCTACATATGGTAAAACAATTGCATATAAATAGTTAATACATAATAAGAAAAATCAAATAAACAGCGTCCACACGTAAATGAAATGCCAAAGAACATACATTAAATCTAAAAAAAACTACAATAATTGTTCAGTATCAATAAGATTTGCTAATATTTTTGCATTGCTCTCATTCAATTTCAGCCTGACGTGAATACAATAATAAGTACATTGTACAATGATGCATAAATTATACACAATAAGTTAAATAGGAGGAAACTGAATGAATGATTGACTACAGTAATGTTATTGAAGGCCTAGACTAGACAATAATCAATTAGGAAATTAAACTAAATCTTTTTATTGATTCAAGCATTACGAAAATTAATTAAACTGTTTGTTTTTAATATCAGACATCAGTAGTACACTTCATATTATAGTTATCATACGCCTACTCAATACATAAGCTTTGAATAATATACGTTAGAATTATTTTTGATATCAGTAAATTATTAAGAACCAAGTAGAAAGGATGCATTGGGACTTATATTAAGGTCCTAAAATTTATGAAAAAAGAGTCAATAATTAAGTACCTAATAATATTACAGTACTTTTTTTTAATCTAATCAACATTAATCTATTAGATAATGATTTAATTTATACATCTGAAATGAAAAAAATTATTTTAAATTTGTAGAGCACATTGCACATTATAGAAAATTCATTCCAGGCATAAGGAAGGTACTGCAATAGTGGCAAAACGCATACAAAAAATTGGGAATTAACTAACTTACGTTAGTGTATTCAATAAGTTAAATGCATTTTATGTTTGTGGTAACTTTGGATTACTTGATAATTTTACCGATTCAGTAAAAAAATTGTAAAATATTAATATCCCTGTATTATAGAAATCTGTTGCAAAAACAATAGTAATTTATGAGATCACTGTCCACATTGCATTTTTATCTTTTAATACAAACAACCCTTAAATTGAAGTGTTTATGCAACACAACATCCATGAAAATCTAATTCATATCTGTATGACTGTAAATTACATTATCAAGAACAAATATTTCAACTTTATTGATAATAATTTTCAATTTTAAATTTCAGATAATAAATGTTTTTAATGGTTTAATTAAGTATTTAGACAATTTAGAAATTTATTATTTAGTACTATTTTAAAGATATTAAAATTTGGCTTTGTGTGAATACATGAGGTCATCATAATTGTAATTTATTATGCATATTTAAATATAACATATATCTAAAAACCTAAAATTACATTTTCATAATTTTGACTAAGAACATATTCAAATATTTGTGAAAATAAGAAAACTACCAAGATTTAAAGAAAAATTATTTCTTTAAATTGAACTTAAATCATTTTTTGTCATCAACTTGTTCGACAGCATAAATAAATAATTTGGTATACAAAAAAAAAAAAAAATGTTCCAAAAGTGATCTTGACAATTGATATTCTTAAACAGTGTAATTTTGTATTGTTAACAGCTTGCTTAACTTGTATTAATTAACATAGTTTAGATTTATAGACCAAGAAAATACATTGAAAACACTTGAAAATAATTAATGGGGCTAAAGTACAAACTTAACCCAAAACTGTATGATTCTGGCGTCAAATTCTTTTTGGTCAATGTTTTTATATATTTTTTTGGCATACAAATTTAATACAATGCTAACTTATGAAGTATCTATTTTATTTAACAAGATCACTTAAATTGAACAACACATATTTAAGCAATTCCTTATAAATTGTATTGGTTTTTTGATATAACAATAAATGGATTAAAAAATAGATAAAATAGTGATAACAAATTTGAAATTATTCTAAAAATTGACAAAGTAAAATAACAACTAAATATATATATATATATATAAAAATGTAGAATTATAAATTAATAAATAATATGGCTTTGTTGAGTATATTACTTACTTGAAATAAATGCATATAAATTCAAAAGTTTTTCAATATCAGACTTATTAAAATACCCATAAAGATAAGCATTTAGCACAAGAGTAAAAAAGTCAAATATCTTAAACATCAATGCATTATAGTACAGTAGGCTAATTTAAAATAAACTCAATATTTTTAAAAATTGCTTACATTCATATCACACTCTATGTTAAATATCAAAAGTCATATAGGTTTATTTTTTTTGGTTTTTTGGAATGATATTTTTAGACTTCATATAGCCTACAATTTGATTAGGTATTTCAGCAAGCACTTCTCGTGCTAAATTAGCTTTTGCAACAGCTGGATTGTCATACAACTGGAAATCTTTGAATGATACAAATTGCGTTATATCTCTAGCTGCGCGTACACTGTTGACTTCTAATGGTACTGTATCAGCATCCAATTCTTCCATCGCTGCAAAATCTGCATTACCTACCCCCACTATGATAATTGACATAGGTAAAGACGACGCTTGAATTATGGCCTAAATAATATTTGTCAACAATGAGCTAAACCCCATCAATCTACATTTATAAGCTTTTACATTTATAATCATCCTAAGCAAATCGATAAACAGCAATAGATAAAATAATTTTAAAGTACCTGTTTGGTGTGGAGCATATCTGTTATTACTCCATCAGTAATAATAAGCAAAATGAAATATTGTGATCCATCTTGATAAGCTTTGGCAAATTTTGCAACATGGTTGATCACAGGACTAAAATTGGTAGGACCAAATAACTGAACACTTCTAATGCAATGATGGTAAGCATTAATCACACCTAAAAATGAAATAGAAGTTCAGATTGTATAAAATATAAAAATAAATTTCAAATTCATAATATGAATTTCATATTATTTAGCATCTATTTAAAGATGCTATATCAACAAAGAAATAGATATTTAAGAAAAATATAAAATAATTTGTATGAAACAAACTTAGAAGTAGATACATTTATTTAAAATTATATTTAACTATTAAACTTATATCTTTTTTGATACAACAATTAATTTTGAATACAATTTGATAATGATACATAATACTAAATAATGTTAAATCTACCAAACCAGATAGTTTGTCTGGTATTTTTTTGTTCAACATCAGGTCAGTTTAATCGTTTATGGTTACTATTTCTATGGAATTAGGTGACTTTCCCAAGATGCTGAAGATGAGTTCTGTCACACCGGTATTTAAACCCAAGAATAAATCTGTTATACTCAGCCCTAAGCAGCAATTTCACCTCCACATTGAAACAATATGTTGTAAATCTCTATGAACACTTGATTTTGTATTACATTTAACCAAAGAATTTAAGTTTTTTGTTTCACTCAAGTCTATCAACTATTCTCTTGTTAGAACTCTTCCAAAGTATGCCTCAGTAATCTGGGGTCCTTGTATATATCTGTGGATTCTTCTTGGATTAACCGTGTGTAGAGAAGATTTTTAAACTCATCACTCATTAGTATTTATCCTGAAAATTAATTATCCTCTTCACGACTACCAATACTAATTATGGCATAAACCAACCAATTAATAAAATGATGTGCCTTGGTACTGAGCACCCTTCACTTATTCAATATATATTAATAAATATTGTTATTACTTTTGTTATGTACCTAATTACTTATAAATCTCATAACATATAACAGTTGTATACACAGTATGTATAGTTGTATGTACAGTACATATATTATTATTACTCATGTTATTTATATAAACTTTAATATTTAAATAATTTAAACTAGTTGTAAAGTTGGGTTAGTGTAATATAACACTGATTCAGGTTTTATGTTAATTATATTGGGCTAACAGCCTGTAAATAAATAAAAAATTAATATTATTTACCTTCTATTCCAGCACAATATGGATCACTGGCTTGCAAATTCAAGAAAAACTCATGAGAAACAATACCATCTGGGGGAATACGTGCACCAAAACCCAAAGCCGGAAACATTTTGTCACTATCATAGTCTTGAATAATATCCCCTACAGCGAATAAAGCTTGTTCATACTGATTGGGTTTATCACTGAGGTAATGCAATGAATTGTAATCGTTTGGATCTCCATTAGATGCTGTTAAATTTAATAATACCAGTAGATAAAGTAAAATAAAATAGGTAAGCCATGTGTAGATATTTATACCACTTACCAGTGAAATCTATGGCAAATGTACAATTAATTTGTGTACCGCTCATTATGTAATCAAGGAAAGTAAATGTTTTCTTCAGTTCAAAATGATTCAGGCGAATACTTCCACAAATTTTCTGTAAGTTTAAACATATTTGATAATTATAGATACTTTTATATACAATAGACAAAATACAAATTTATGATTTTTCTTTTCTAAATGTATAATAAACATTCACTAATTTAAAATCATAGAAAAACAGAATTAAAATATTTATGCTGAAATTATTCGAAGTAGTTTTAGATAGATAAATAAATGAAATAACTACTGGAATATAAATATGATATACAATAATGTAACATATTTTATATTTTGCTGCAATTTTAAAGTATTTATAAATTCTCTAATATATTGAAGTATGATTACTAATTAAATCATATTATAATGATTTATGTTGTATAGAAGAAGAACACCATAAAAACAATTGCATTTACATTAAATATAGAATATAGATCATCATATCTATAATATTAAATTTATATAGAAAGTTTTGGAAAAAATAATAATATGAATTTTTTATTTAGTTTTAAACATTATTTTTCATTTGTATAATTATTTCATTTTATTCATAACACAACTTTACTTACATTTGATTTTGGTTTGACACATTTGAAATCATTGTCTGGTCCAGGGCCATTTTTCAATTGATTCATTGTAGTATGACTTTCTCCTACAATATTATAGTTAGTATTAAATTTATTAGTTTATACGTATTTAACTCTTGATAAATTTAACTTATAAGAAGTGGTTATTTACTAATTTTTTTTTTGATTTCCATGCCATGTTTATAAATATTAATATTAGTATTAATAAAATACCGTTTTAAATATATTAAAATTAATATATATTTTATAGCACTTTATACTAAATATAGCTATTAAACAGGATTCTCTATAGATACTTACAACTTAAAAAAATAATATTAAAATATTTTTAAATGATTATGTTTTATTTATAAATTAAAATATTGTAAAGTTAAACATTTTAAAATACTTTTTAATTTTTGATTTATCTAGGACACATTTTGTCATTTTGTTATTTTAGGGAACCATTTTAGAATTTAAAATGTTATCAACCGTATATTATCCAAAAACAATGAATAATAGTTTATGTTAATATACTCAAACTAATGAATAGTAAATACTATAGAATAATTTAAAATTTACCAATTAGTGAATGATTGCCACGGCTATGGTAATTATAACATGATATTTTAATATCTCTATCAAAATCTGTACCACATAATGAACGAACAGACAAAGTTATAGGTTTCCAAGAGGGATTGTTTGACCAATGAACTACTTCAGTTCTGTGCACTAATTGATATTTTCCATCTTCACCAACTTTATAAAATTCTAAAAATGGGTATGCTTTTGCAATCCAGGAAAAAAACCTAAAAATAGTTGAAAATTAATTAAAACTACTTTAATTATCAATTGAACTATATTTAAACTCCTACTTTGCTATCCAATCACTTCGTTCTAAATTCTTTCCATTGAAATGTAATGTGACTTCATCATGACATGCAGGAAGTTCTTCAGCGTTAACAATAACTTGACCTTTGTTATTGGCTTTTACTCCTTTCAAAGGTAATGTAACTGTAACCGATGATACAATCTAAAGAAAAAAAAATCTGAGACTGTAGCATTAATCTTAAATTTATTGGCCATAAAAAAATCTTAATGAGATAACTTTATTACATGTCCGAGAGTAGTTTCACAGGATCCCAAAAAATCTTGAGATTTTAGGTCACTTAAGTTTGAATCTACATCATACACTTCAAATTTAATCAACTGCTGAACTTCAAAGCGATACAATAAATGAACCTAGAAAGAGTAAAGACAAAAATATAAGTATTTTTAATTTTCCATCAATAAATTATAAGCACTTTACCTTAGTCACAAAATCAGGATTAAGAGAATTATTAATACATTCTGTGCGACAAATTTCATTCCATTTGGTATTTTCAGGACATTTCATGTATACAACACACATTGGATCAGATTTTGAAAACACATCACAATCCAATAAATTTCTGAATAAGAAAAAAAAATAAATGTTAACAAAAATACAAACAACTAGCGGTTGAAATTTATCAAACAATAATATCCATTTTAGTAATGATTTAGTTGTATTTTAATATTATGCTACCGTCTTTTGTTTAGTTATCATAATATAATAGAAATTATAAAAATTTATAATTTTTGAATTATAACTGAAATATGTATATTATTGCTACATAATTTAACCATCAATCATCAATCAAAATAAAAACAAAATTAGGAGATACATAATTATAATGAAATTTAAATTATAAAGTTTATAGAGATGGGAACCGAGAACTCACTTTTCTAATTTTATTTAATATATTAATATATTACTCATTAGGTTTAAATTGAACCATGTATTTGTCATTTATTAAATTATTCTTAATTAGTCATTGGTAACATAAATCTAATTTTAGTAGAATTTAAAAATGGTTTTTTATTTTTTTTAAGAATTATTAATCAGAGGTATTACAACTATAAAATAACAAATAATTTGAAATATAAAATTATCTTCAGACTCCCTATAGAAACGATAAAATGTAGCTTTCATTATGGTTGTTTTTGAATATTACAGGTAATCAGAGAGTGTCAAGGGAGGAATAGTGGAATATCCTGGGGAAAACCCGAATGCATCACACTTTTTGTAAAATCCTATTATTTCATTATTTTATAAATTCATAATCTTAAAGAGTCATAAATTTTAATACATGATAATTCTTTTCTTTCCTTAGTCCTTTATGGAATGTCAACTTGGCATGACTCTAGCTTTCCAACTATCCAATTAATTTTATTATACGTAAATACATTAATATACACAGTGTAATATGGTTAAAAAGTATAGACAATTATCAAGTATTCAATAGGAATCATCAAAATTTATTATCGTGTGTCATCAGTTCAACACCAATTGAACTCAATTAAAAATGAACCATGAATTCATAGAAAATCTAAAAAAATGAGAGTGAAATAAACAAATAGGAACAGATAAAAACAAAGTAATCCACAAAAATTTCCAAATTTAATTATAGAAAATAGCTTATGCCGAGTGACGAATAGTAAAACGAAGTTGTTTTCAAACACATTTTGAAACGTAGAAATTGTATATCATGCTATTTTGGTTATATTCATATTTACATTATTATTATGTATGAAACTGAAATATAGCAAAGAGGCCTAGTTAGTTATTTTCAAGTATCAGATTTTGCTACATGTAGCACTGCGAATTAAAATATTATGACTTATGAGTATGACATTAAATAGATCTAATTATTATTTATTACATAGACTAAAGTAGGAAGTTTACTATTAATCCTCAATTATTCAGTAGTTTTTCTGTTTATTTATACACAATATATTTTTATTATGTAATTTCTAGTATTATATTAAAGTGTGATTTGACGTTTACTATGACGTTTCATAATCTCATTACATAGTACAAAAATACAAACAAATATTAAATGTTAACAACCAACAAATGTGTTAATAGTAAGTACTGAATTGGTATGTTGATTTAATTTTTAATAATAATAATGGCAAATATACTGGCATTATGAGATTGAGGTGTGTTGGGTGTTGAATCCTATTAATAATGAAACAAAAATATTGGTAATGTGTTGAGGTTCATAATTTTATTTAGACAGTACATCAATGAGACAGTACTTTTTTTAAATTTCAGTTCAATTAAACTGTTAAAAATTTAATACTTTGGAAAAACAACAATTTCCTCTTGTGCATGATCTTATGTTTAGTATTTTAGGCATAATATTTAACTTCTCTTCAGCACGCCACTGATTATAAGAAGTTTCAGTGAAACTGTATTATGTACTTGGACACCATAAGACCATAAGTATCTATGTAGTCAGTATGACTAGACAAATGCAATAACTTTTGTTATATCTATTAATTTTAATTAATTTTTTTGAATTAATATTATGATACTGCGCTACAACAATATTGTATTGAAATATTTTTTTTACTTTTGAAACTCAATTTTGAAAATTTAAATTTAATAATTAAAATAACTGAACATTTATTATACGCTCTATCAAGAATAAATAAGGTTCTATCGTTCTATCTAAATCATACATATAAACAAATACAATATACATAAATCTAATAATATAAGTTGTTTCTCTCTCTCTCATAGTATTCTAAATTAATGGTGATATACAATATTATATTATCATATGATAAAATTATTCGACACAAAATTATATAGTTATTGTTAACTTTTTCTCAAACTTCAAAAATCGTAAACAAATGAACAGACAAAACTCTATTAGTTTTAAGGCATCAACATTTTTCTAAATATCCGCGTCACAAAATAGTTATTTTCAATTTCTTTTTTAACAGGAACAAAATTTGAAATTTGAAAAATAATAAATAGAAAAAAAATTATTGCAAGTATACGCATTACTACATGTAAAACAGCTATTATAATAAATTAAAATATTTAAATCTTAAAACATTAAAATAATATATAAATAAAATATTATTATTATTAATTACTGAGAATTTATTTTTAATATTTTGGTTTTGTCTCACCTTCTTTCTCACCCATTTTTAAATTCTACGCTACTACATAGTTATAATAACGATAATTGGTTTTTATAATGCCTAATCTCTGAAGAGTTATACCTACCAACTTATACTACCAATAGTCTTGTACAATATAAAATATTAATAGAGTTAAAATTATTCGTAAATCACGTACATAACCCACAATATGCCTACCAGAAATTGTTTTTTTCTTTCAAATCCAAATAGCCCTATTCCTTGGGTTATAGATATTAGCATTGACTATAGATATTATGTAGGATATAATATATGTATAGTACATTAGAATTTATAGTCTGATATTAGGCAGCTATCTAATCTATACTAATTGTATGTTTAATAAATGATTGTACCTATTAACCATGATAATAATAATAACATTGTATTTCAATTTTACTTTTATTTCAACATCGTATATTTTCAATGTTTAATTAAAAAAATATTGGCTTTGAATAAGCGAGTTGTTGGCGGGTCACACACTATTATATTATATACATAGTTATATTTAATTGTAGTACCTATATTACCAATATATTAGTAAACAACTATATTGACAGTTCGAAAACTTAAGTTTTTTCATCATTAAAAAATGCCCCCTCCCCTAATGAACTAGACAAAATTTTCTTTCAGAAAAGTATTCAGATATATATCGGAAACTCCTGTTCGTAATTATATTTAAACTGTTGAATTTCGTTGATTTATGAAATAACCAGGTAATGTAATATGAATTACCTAGGATTGTTGGTTCAAGTATAACATAAGTGTACATCAAAAATTATAATAATAACATATTATTATTACATATAATTATAATTCTATGAAATAATTAAATTTGAACGATATCGATACACGAAATAATATCGTTGCCCAACACTAATATATATAAATATATGAATATAATGAATCCACTTTCAAAAATCGTTTAACAATTTAAATTTAGATTCCTTTTTTCTCAAAATTATTTCGATGATAAGATACATTGTCACAATTGAAAATTGAGTTCGATATTCATCGTCATCGTAACGACCTAGCACACGACAAACAATGCAATAAAATACCAATAATCAGCCATCAGTTATCAAATTAACGGGTTCGAACGAAACCAAAATAAATGGCAGTTTGATCGCTTGATATTGGATGTTGGTCGTCCTTGTCTGATTCAAATATAAATCAGGTAAGTATATCTCGTTTTCGAGTGATGGGAAATGGTATATTTGTATTCTTCGCGTGCGCGATAATTTGACCCACCCTCTAGTACGATACACGGAATCATAATCATTATAGTAATACGACAAAAACGGTTAAATGATGTATGATAAGTTACCTGCAAGACAACGTGAGTTCAATTTCTGACGTGGGCTCGGTGGACGAACCGGGTTTAAACACAGCCATGACTGTGGTGGTATTTCAAAGAACCGATTAATTTTGGAATTTACGTCGTCAGTCCGATAACTGATTGCTCCACGACCGGTTATTCTTTTCTATCGGTTTCACGGTTCTACCACGATACCGTCTATTGTCGACGGTCGTCCAATGTCTATGGTATGTACAAATGAGGCGAACACGAAAGATAAAGACGGGTGTAATAATAATAATTGAGCGTGCGTGGATGTATCACGAATGCCGTGTCCCGTGTGTGTGATAAACGTGTCACACGTATAAAGAATTATAATGTTTAATTTATCAATATATGACTCCCATCATCATTGGCTGCAATACCGTGGCGTCGAAACTTGAATATTGTTTGGAATGTTGTGTTTGTGTTGGAACTAGAAGTTATGGAACGGTATGAGATTATTTTCGTGTGCGCCGTCGTCGGATGTCCTTATCAACGTCAATATTATTAGCGTCGAGCGATAGGCGGGGGGGGGGTACAGAGTAGAATAAAAAAACAACAAACGCGACTGATAACTCGCGGCAACACGGGTTGGGCGTGTGATAACGTTAACCGTGGACCGTGGGCGTTCAGGTCCAAGGAAGATAGGTCCGGTCACGGGTTCGGGGCTGAAAGGGGCTGGAAAAAATTTGGTAGAGCCCTGGGGCGTTGGAATTTCGGTCTGAACGCGGTGTAGGGCTGTCCGGAACGGGTGGAACGCGGCCGATGGAATAATATCTCGTCGGCACGCACGTCCGGCCGCCCGTTCCAAGGACACTGTATAGCAGCTACGTAGATTATCCCCGTACATTTCACCCGATTTTTCCTCCTGTCACTACTTGCGTAAAAGGCGGATGTGCTGTTAGCATTTTCCGATTCCGGCCAACAGTCGCCGCCGAGTTAACATTTGTGAACGATATATTTGTGTTGGTCCGGACCTCTAGGTACTGTGCAACGTTCGATTTACTCGTCGTCATTGCCGTGCCGCACGTCTCGCGTTCCAATAATATTGCCATACAATAGTAACAATAGAAATAATTACACGCACTGTTATTGTTGTTGTTTCCATGCCGCGCGCGATATAAGGTCAATGGTATTGGACAACTGTATCGCCACAGCACGTCTGTTAGTCCAGTAGTGGTTGACGGTTTCACATGTTGCAAGCCGAGAGGATGCCCGATCTGGTGGAAGTGATGAGGATGGGCAAGGATCACCGTCTCAAGCAGCGGCAATTGCCACTTCAGGTCGACGAGAACTTGACGGTGAGTCTGCTTACCCGCAATTCCTCTCTATCCCAAGCGCGTGCCCTTCGCACACTTAAGAATACCTACACGCACCACCCAATTGAACGGCTTTTACAGTCGCACGTTGACTTATCATCAGTTTCTTCTCCTGCGACACCCGTTCACTGGTGGCATTCGAGTGTTTGATAACATCATCAATGTCATGACCAGTCTACCCTGATGGCTAACGTTTTTTGCAATGTTTGTTCCTTTTTTCTGTCTGCATCGACATGTCACTTGCCATTTACTCTTATTCATTAATTATTATTTTCAATATTGTCAATCTCTTGTTTCATTTATTTTGTATTTTCTCCAGTTGGTCATGGATCTGAGCAACGAAGATTTGGTACAAGAAGTTAAGCAAGTACCACCTTTAAAAGTTCAGTCATTGGATAGCTTTGTGAAAAAATATCGCATGCTAAATAAGCGTGAACTACAAGATATCTTGAAGGTATCCATTAAAGAAATATTGGATATAATGAGTGAAAGTATTGACTGTGTTGGATGTCGTAGGAGGTAAAATTTTTTTCATTTTATTATTATTAATAATCTTAAGATATATATTAATCATAATTACAGTGTTCACAATAATTAATTTGATTGCCTTCAATGTTTTTATTTTAAACTTACAAACTTAGCTCATTTCAATTTCTAATTATTCATTGATAATAATTATTAGTTTTCATAATCTAATTTTCAATGAATCAAGACATTTTCTTAGTTTTATAGATTGATACTGTTAATATTAATTTTTTTAGAAATAATTTCCATTTTATAATAGATTGAAGAATTATTTAACTAACCAATACAATTTTATAATATTAATTGCTTATTTTATTAATTTAATGATTCCAAAATTCTTAATATTAATTTTTTCAGTTCAAGGTTTATTCTAAATTCATTTTTACAATTTTAAAGGTAGATATATTACAATTTTTCTTTATCTTACAATCATCGGTGTTTAATTTTATTAAATTGAAATTTGCTAAAAATGTGTCAAATCTTTGAAAAATTTTAATGCAAGTACTGATGGTAAAAAATGATTGATTATATATTTTTCAGCGCTGAAAAATTATTTATTGAAATGGCAAAACTTGGTCAAAATGCGTTGTTTCCTCTTGTAGTAGTTAATAATTACTTTATTTCTATAAGAAATGAATTTTTTGAGGAAGAAAGATGCATGTATAATTTACTCCAAAACACCAATGGGTAATTCATTTAAATATATAATCAATTCATTAATTTAGCAATAATTAATTATTTGTCATTATTTTAGGAATCGCTTATCTTCAATAGCATCTAGTCGACGGCAATCAAAAAAAAGTAGAAGATGTGTTTACCATTCCCTTGAGTCACAAAGGCTTGTCCGACCAATGGCGAGTGGTTGGCAAGATATATGGAAACATATGACTGAGCCATGCAAAGATGAAATAGTGCTAATTGAAGCTAGCAGTTTATTAAGTACACTAGATAATTATCTCAGAAAACATAGGTAAATATTATTTTAAATTTTCAAAACATTCTATATGCCTACTTCGTAAGGGAATTTGATATTGACAATTTATATTTTAAATACTGGATATAGTATTTTTTACTATTAATTTATAGTTAGAATATTCCATATTATTGGATTAATTTATGAAAAATGCATTAGGAAAAAAAATGTTTATTCAAGTAATCAATAGTATATATTGAAAAAAAATAAAAATACCTTTTTAGCCTATATTTTAGAAGTTATATTATCAGATTAATAAATGAATATCTATAAATAAAATAAGAGATATTGTTTGGATATTTTAAAATTACCATAATATTATGAACTAAATTGACTACTACTACAATTTTATTCAGATTAATTTTTTTATTATTAAACTAGTTAATATACTTTTAATAAGTAGTTGTATTAAACTTTATATAATTTTCTACTATCAGATTCTGTGGTGATTGTCGCACGAAAGTAATGAAAGCATATGCGCTGCTTATTGAAGAAGAAGAACCGTCCAAAGAAAAAGGTTATGTTGAAGAACTTTATTCTGGTATTAAAAGATGTATTGGAGATAAACATGTGCATTTAGATACTGATATCAATTATATTGGTGCATTAATTAGTCGTGCTGAACCAGAATTAATGGGAAAGTAAGTACAAATCAGTGAAACTATTTTGAAAAATAATCAATTTTTATGAAATAGTATTAGTCGTAGGGAACGACATGCTAAAACTATTGAGATTGCTCAAGAAGAGGTTTTAACTTGTCTGGGTATTTGTGTATATGAACGATTACATAGAATACAATTGAGAATTAGAGAAGAACAATATACTTGCCAAGTTCTGGCAGCAGCAGCCATTGATGGTCTTGCCAGAAGATTCGAAGTACTTTTATTCATATTTTGTTTTCTCAAATGTATGATGAATTTCATTATGTAATATTTTTTACAGACTGCCATAGAAGTAAAACAAGGATTTACTAAATTAGATCAGTTTTACAATGAATTTTCTAAAAAAGAGAAGAAGACACAAAAGAGAAAACGACTTAGGAAACAAAAAAGATCACAAAGAAAAGAAATTAAACCTGATTCAGAATTAAAACCTTGTTGTGATGTGAGTATTTATTAATTTATACCTATAGAAGCTGAAGAGTATAATATTAATTTACATACACATTTAGATGAACCTAGATGAAGAATGTTCTTGTGACATAGATGAAGAAATTGATTTTGGTGAAGATGATATTGATTTTGTTGATGATGTAGATGATGATGAAGATGATGGTGTACAATCAAACGTATGTTAATTTACATTTTTCTTTTTTTCTTGATTGATTTCTATTTTTGTTTTAGGAAAGGGAAGATTCTGATGAAACCTGTGAACATAATGATGACTGTACATGTGAAAATATCAAGTTGATTGAAAGAGTGAGAAAAGTATGTGTTGTATTTTAATAGTGGAACATATGTTGTTTATAATTTATTATTTTTTTAGCAACTTAAATTTTCTGGTGACCGAAAAAAAAGTATTTCTACTCCCATCATATCATGCAGCTGTGTTGAATGTAGTTCCAAAGGGTCCAGAAAATCTAAAAAGAAAAAAAGTAGTGTAGATAAGGAAAAACGTAATAAAAAAAAACAGACCAAAAACAGTCGAAAAAACACAAAAAAAGTTAAAAAAACCCAAGTTCAATTACCAAGTAAACAAAAAGATAATGTTTATGATTTGAACGAAGATGAAGATGACGAAGACGATGACATCGAGGATGAAATAGTCGACCATCAATCTATTGATGAACATCATTCAGAAGAAAGTGGCGATTGTAAATCAAATGTTATTAATCATGATCTGCTACCTGGTAGCTTTAGTTCATGTCCATCATTGTGTGACCATTCACAAGATTATGGTTATGCCTCAGCAGAAAACAACAACCATAGTAATAGTACCAGCTCACCTGATGGTTCAGATGTGGCATGTTCTGAAGGATTTTGTAACCACCCAGGAGGTAATTATTTAGTAATAATTATATCTATAAAATAGAATTAGTCTTTTTACTCTGATAAATAAACTCATTAAATGGTTATTTTTTCTATCAACATTATTTAGCAAACGAAACTTAATATAACAATTTTTCATATTTAATATTCATTATATTTGATAGGAAGTGTATTTTTATTTATTTTTTTTTTGTAAGATAAAACTAGGTATTTGGACACATTTAATTTCTAAAATCTGAAAAATAATTTTACTAAATTGTTTCATAATTAAGTATAAATATTAAATAATGAAATGAATATTTTACTATAAATAAGATTCTTATAATAAATCTTAAAATTTATTTTGTTAAAATACCTATTGAATTCAGTTTTAAGAATTGTTATTTCGTATAAAATTATTAAATTCTAATAATAATTTTAAGATAAGTATTCAATTTTTAATATGTTTTTGGAAAAAAATGATCTGCATTATGTTTAAATGTTAAATGTTCACCCATTAATATTTCAACAATTTTTCAATGGTGCCAGGTATTTTTATTCATACATATATTTTACTTATTTTTGATTTTATTTCAGGAGATACTCAGTTGTTTAGGATAAAATGTTATTTAAGCACAGGAATGGTATCCTGCAAGCCATTGCCACTTCATCAGTTATTAATAGAGGAACTGGTATGTAAAAATTCAGTGAAAATTAGTTTATTTTTAATGCAATAACTATATCTTTCCACAGGAGAAGAATGCTATTATTGTTGATGATATCATCATACCATCAGAGGAAGTGGAGATGTATAAAGTCTGTGCGATGTTGGTAAATGAGAAACGTCTAAAACTTAGGGAGATGCTGAAGAGCGGATTTGCTAATTTAAAAGATCCTCAGATCTTGTGAGTCATTGTTGGAGTGTCATTTTCACTTCCTTTATTCCAAACATTTTTAAGAAAACCGTTATAGTTAATTTTTTCATTATACTTATATAATATAGAAACATTTTTTTCTTCTTTATTTGCATACATAAAAAAAAAAATATTTCGTTTAGTTGATATTTGTGAATAATTTGTTCTGACCCTTTTGATTAGATCAATACAAATTTATTTAAGAATATTTTTTATATTATAAATTTAAATTTATTAGTGGAATATAAATAGTTTATTTGATAACCATTATTAAAAAAAAAGAAAAAACTATACCCTATTATTATTTTTGTTTAAATTTGTTGTTTCCTACTTAAAGTAATTATTATTAAAAATAATATATAAGTTTTAAAATGGGTCTCAACTGACAACAAAAGTAGACTTTTATTTCGGCTCATTATATTATATTAAGTCTTATGGTTACAAGACACTGTAAAATTATTATTTGTTTTGATATTATACATTTTGGTTAAAATTAAGTCATTTTGATGTTTAAAACCAAGCTCTCGTATTCTAAAATATAATGAGTACTGAAGTGTTTGATCTAATTAACAATATATTTGATTACAAAGCCTAAAATGATGGCCACAAGTTAAATGACTACATAAGTATTTTTGTTCAATAATTAATTTAATTTAAAGTGTGTTACCTATTTTTCAAATTTAATGTTGGTTTATATTTGAACACAAGAAAACTGGAATAAAACAATTTATCTTATTGGATTTTCACTAATATGAGAAGTGATCAAGCATATTTTATCAAGTATTTTTATCAGTGTCTAATTCAGTAAAATTAAATAATGCAGTACACAGCAATGATGATTGATGACATCAAATAAATAAACAACATTTAATAATTAAATAATAAAATTTTATTTTATTGTTACAAGTGCAATAAAATAAAATCAAAAAGCTACATACAATTAATTTTAAATAAGTGAACCACTAAATGAAAATATTAAAATGATTAATGAACATCAAATTCATTACATTTTTTACATAAGTTGATCATTTGAATACTTTTAAGATAATATGAAGTTTTTCAAACAGTCTGGTATAAAGAATTCCTTTACGTTTTGCTCTAACAAACAACCCAATAGTACATTTGTATCAACAATTTTTCCATGAACTATGTGTAAAAAGTCATGTTTGTCTTTACTCGACCAATAAATTCTCAATCGTTTGCTTATAAAATCTCCGGACAATGACAATGAGGCTACTGGAATGTATTCTTTACGATTAACAGAATAAAGTTCTACTTGAGCTCTTAAACTCTCCCAATTCTCTAACACAGAGACCGGTGTATAAACTATGCGGTACTCCAAACCGATGTTTTCGTATAACTGTTTGTATACCATTAGTATTTTGTCAAACTCTTGTTTAGCTTTAAATTCGTCCATTGTGCCTACAAAAAGTTCAACAGCATTTGTTTGCGCAGCAGAAAAAAGTCCATCATTATTCATGGAAGGCTTATATGAACGACCACTAGTGTATAGTTTAAGTGGCAATTTGTTTCCGCCAACATTTTCTTTTGTGAGGAAGGCACAGAAAGACTGGAGGCTTGCACCACCAAATAAGTGCAGGTTATTTCCACTAAGAGTAAAAATTTTATCAGCATCATCAACATTTGTACCACATCCCTCAACAATTACACTCTTAATAAGATCAGAGTTGCAAAGTGGTAAATAATCTATCTGGTCAAGAGATTCGTTGAAATAAGTGATTACCGCTTGTTCACAAAGAGATGCTTCATTTTTCAGATAAAAAATTATAGAATTTACATAGTCCAAACAACCTAAAGCCTTGCCAATCTCTAAATGGTTTAAACAATGTACATTATCAATTTCTTTTTTCCTGTCATGTTGGAATAGAATTTTGTACTCTGATAAAGGACATTCGGCATGCAAGCTATTGGGTACACCAAGACTAGGAATAACAATTTCTTTTTCTAACATAGAAATTTGTTCTCTCAGTAACTTCAACCTAGTCACAACTTTTAATCTATACTCTTTGAGCTTGTCCAGCTCATTATTATTATCCTCTTTTTTGATTCTTTTTAATTGATCGGTCAGTTTTTGTTTTTCAACATTCAAACCAACCAGTTCATTTCTTATATTTAAAAAAGTTGACCAACCATCAGATATTTTATCTATATCAATATTCAAACCTCTCAGTGTAACATTATCTTTAAGAGTATTAATATTTTTCAAACGATTCTCCAAATCCACATATGGTTCAACGACCACACAAATATCGGATGTCTGATTATATGGTATATACAATTTTGAAGTGCTATATTTTTTATTTACCTTCAAAAGGGAATAAGCAGGAGAAAACAATTTTTTAATCATTGTAAATCTATATTTAATGTACAAATATCAGCGACTTCTTCGGGTTCCTTATACTCTTCTACATTTAACGGTTGCGTAACAATAACTCTTTCCTTTGGAGCTATGTAACTTCCAAAACCAGCAGCTCGTTCAGCTTCTTCAATAGAGTACGGTTCCAGTTTGAGTTCCTTAATACGTTTTTTGTGTAATTTCGTTCGAAAATGATCTTGTAAGACTTGGTCACTCAAAAAATAACGTCTAATGATAATAATATATTGAAATTAATCATCTATATAATGATCGTTTAATTCATATATTATTCATAGTACTCACGCGCAATGTATACAGTAATGTTGTCCTTCTCCTGGCTTATCAAAATCAAGAGCTTGTTTCAGTAAACGATCGGCATTTTCTTTCTTTAAGTCATTATCAACCTAGAATAAAAGAAGATTAACAATACTGTTCTTAAATATGTAGTAGGAAAAATTAAATTGCATCTAAAACAGAAAAATTTTATTTTCTAGTTAAAAAAAAAAATCTAAATCCTAGACAGTTGAGAAATTGGACTTTAGTCAACAGATAGTTTTGTACCAATGTTACATTTGATGCAAGTGATAAGTCAATAAATGCAAATCATAACTTAGATAGATCGACTAGGGCATTCAGAATACACTCAGATCATGATCATAAACCACTAACAGTGTATAATATCATCAGGTATTAAGTTTTATAAATCATTGAATGACTAACAAAAGGTAATGGAAAAATGTATTTCGGATACTCGGGCTCAACACAGTAACTAATCAAAAATGTCAAATTCGTCTAAAGATTGAAAATTACCAAGTATCCGTTGTACACGCTACGCCGTAGTCGTACAATTTAACATCCAGAAAATATGTTTTAAAATATATGACCCAATCATCTGAATGTAAATAACGAGTCTATGAAACAAATACGTCAGAACTAATAATTCACGGCTGTTACGAGGATGAAATTCTTAAAAGTCTATAGACATTGAAATGTTATCGTGGACTGATTACCTCGTCTATGTCTCTGGCTCTGTACTTGGTCCTGTACCTTCGTTTGTAAAAGGTGTCGCCCACATGATGTTTCTTTTTCTTTTGCGGTCCGGTCATCTGCAAGGATAACAAATACGATTCCGGTTATCAGTCACACAAGCGGTAATTACAAATAATATTAGTTGATGTGCGCTACTCCTCCGTCGGACGGTATACACAAGCTTCGTTATCCTCGCATCACGGATGCGAAATTGGAAACAAACAGGTAATAATCAACGCAATACTTACGTTTCCGAAATATTTGTCGGTCGGAGACGCGAGTTTAAAGACAAAATAACAACAATAACTATTAAAAATTAAAATATTATGTTGACGACGATTCCAAGTCGTCGTGAATAGATAACATTTGTACCATAACCTCAATGGTCGGCACGTTTTCCCCACGCACCCACAGATGGAGAGAGCAGCGGTCCTCAAACTGTTTTCGCGTAATTATCTTTTATTGTGGTGCGTACCATATTTTTCATTTTTTTGAAGCACGATGTAGAGACGTATTCTTAGACGTATCTTTTTTGTACAGTTGTATAGTTCGGTCTACAATCTACATCGCGTACCAGTGCAAAATACTTATAAATTATAATCAACGGTAACGCTCTTGATTAAAAATAGAACGATCCAAATTGTTTTTTATTTATTAATACAAATTTATTAGTTTTTAAAATAAAACATGCATGAAATAGTACATTTTCAATGAAAATCATGGATTTGTAAGTTTGATATCAGTGATGAAATATCTGGTTCACTGGTACTTACTTAATTTTAAGCGTAAATTTAGATCAAGATCAGTTTTCACTACGAGCATTGAATAGAAACAAATTTCACAAAGATCAGTGGTGAATGTTTTTATACTACTTAACAATACTTTTCTAAACGGCAACGGATATTCGTGCATTTTAATCTTTATCCAAAATTCGTCCAATTCTAATTTTAATGAATTCCATTTGCAAACTTTCATCGCCCGATTATTATAGCAAAGACTCTTTTTCATTGTTAGTTTGTGTTCTAGGTAGGTCGACAAGTTCACATCCAAAAATGTCAAAAAAATTTTATGATTTTATAAATAACCATTTCGAGTACAAATAAAAACGTTTTCTATTCATTTTCCGTTCTACCGCCATACGGCCTTCCGCGTACCACAGATTGATGACAGCTGCCATAGTCGCAGGAACATCGGTGGTCCTTCTTTCTTCTTGAAGTGTTGGTGAGTTATTTGAGTGTGCTCGATTCTAAAGCGGGTCATGGAGGTCCCCATGTTGTATTTTCAGATAAAAGTCAAGACAGTGCGATTATTTTTATCTCGTGCAATTTGGTTGTACATTTTAATCATTTATAAATCCCACTGGTCGTGTATTTCTTTGTCTATCTCTATAATCAATGCTCGAATTGAGGGGGGACGGAGTACCCCAACTAATTATTCAGAAACTTCAGCGTACCCTTACTTTTATTTTTAAGGGGAACGCACGGGACACTGAATCATGCCATCATTCTGAATTTTTATCAAAGTGCACGTTTGTTATTATATTTTATTTTATAAATTAAAAATATAGTTCAAAAATAATATTTTGAGTAATTTTTTTTTAGATTCTGAACGGAATGATGAAATATATTAGTTTTACAATGTTGTGTTTTTTTTTTTTGTTAACACGTTTTGGGGCTGTAAAAATACTTTGATTTCGTCAAACAGCAACTTTTCTGAAAGGAAAGTGAATTTAGATGGTACTTGGGCAAGTCAAAAATGTCGAAAAACTAATAAAATAAATTACAAAATACGGCAATTTTTACGCAAAACCACTTTTTGCCAAAATACATATTTTTAAAATTATCTAACTCAAAAACTTAATACCACAAATATTTGAAATTTTTACCAATTGTTTAAATTGACGTTTTCTATACATGGTTAGGTTAGGTTAGTTTTCAAAGTATTTTGAGATTTTTTGGACCTACTCATAAACAATTTCAATTCTCAATTTTTCTAATTTTTTTTTATTTTTAAAATATCGATAAAAAAATTTTGGATGGTTAAAAACTCTTGAAAATTTAATGCAAGGTTTATTATAAGCTATAATTATCACAATTAAAATAAATTGAAAACTGTTCCACACAATTTTTTTATAAGCCCATAAAGTCCTAATTTGTATGAAATATGTCAAAATCACGATAATTTGCAAGTTATTTTGTAGTTAAAAATCGATAAAATGTTTTCTGTTGATACTTAAGGCTCAAAATGTTAACACAAGGACAAGGTTATCCATAAGTTATTATTCAAATATCTCTAAAAAAAATTTTACCGGGCTTTAAAGGAAAATTTTTATGACCGTTTGCAATTTAAATTTTTACGAAATTGCATAAAATAACGTTTTATCTTCAAACAATTTTAAATATTTATTATTTTTCAAAGAGTATTAGTCGCAGAAACTCGAAAATTTTACTAGTTGTTTAGATTGGCATTTTCTTTTAGTCATTATTTTTAAAAAATAATATACTAATTTTTAAGTAACTTATAGGCAATTTAATTGTTTGATTTTTTTCCTTTTTTTTTGATAATTGTTGATAAAAAAAATTTGGCTCAGATAAAATATTTGAAAATTTAATTGAAGAATTTGATTTTCATAAATATTTGTTATATGATTTAAGGAGAGGGGTTAGGGGGTGTGGGGGCGTAGCCTCCATGGCTTGGTAACGTTTAACAAGTGATGGGCACGCTCTTTTTTTAAAACTTAATAGAGTCCCCCTACTTTAATTTTTCCAAGTCGAGCACTGTCTATAATATTCTTTTAACGTACTGGTACGACGTATGAGGACAGAGAAGGGCCGGTTTATGAGGGCATTGTTGGCAGAGTGGCCTTTATATGTTGCAATGGCCGGATAATCACATGTAAGATATGTATTAGTTACCGATGACTGATCGAAGGTTTTGCGATGGGTGTTTGTATTTTTCTGGTCATACCCGATGGTTCTCATATCTCAATGATTCTGGAATCTGGATGCTAATGAGACTGGCGAGTGTGTCATTCAGAATTATAATCTGAGATCTGACTAGCTTCGAATTTATTATTGTTATGTACTCGATGACATTGTGAATAGCCAGTGCTTCCGCTGAGTAAATCTAGCGTTTATTGGATAGTTTCAACTGTATTTGGGTGCCAACGTAGATGATGGCCATTATTTCGGCACTGTCTTCCGTGAATTTGCGGGTATAATGAGGTGTAATGATAATATTTCCTGTATAGTGAACGGGGATGGTCGATTTCTAAGTCCAAGTTCAAGGTTGACATTCATGGCTATGAAGTAGGTATGAGCCATTGTGGAGGACTGTGCTTCGAGTGTTTTATATCTGCAAGTACGCGGGGACTTTAGGTTTTGCAAACTATACGTATTTTTAACACACGATTGGCTGTTTTGACAAACGTTAATTAAATACGACGAAAGAGAATTTACATATCAATATTATTGTAATAATCTCAAAAGTTATTTATGCACGTCGTCAGACGCTCGGTACCAGATTTTAAGTGGATAAGTGGATCTATAATAATTTTATTTGTATTTTATTCTATCGATGCGAATTTATATACGTATCCGAATGACCGGACCTCGTAAAAACATATTTTTCGTTTGGCATAAATGTCCGAAAGAGTAGAATAAAAAAATATAAAATACGCTGTCGGGCGTCGGCTGCTCAACCTTTATATTTATGTCTAATGTAAATACCGGTAACATTGTGTCACGCTTTTATATAATATATCCTTATATATATGCTTCGTGGATCGTGGAGATGAGCGAAGGAATATTATTGGCGAAGGGATCTGTAATACATCGGTAACGTGGGCGTGGGCATATAGAAGGACGTGTCTGTAGCTACACTGGCTTAACTGGTATCACAGTATACACAACAAGGTAGGTTACTTATATTAGGTATATTCAACTGTCCAGAAGCATACCTATAATTTATTCATACACGATTCGCAATGATGAAAAATTCACCGATAAGTTTAACGGTAAATTCGGTATTTTTTTTTTTTTTAAAGTACAAGTAACTTATAGTCTAATAGACTATAATTGTTTAACGCCAATATTATTATGATATTATTAGTATAGGATACCTAAGTATAATGTTATTATACGTTTGTAAAAATATTTAAAATTAGGTGTCACTCGATTGAAACTTTATAAAAAAAACCTTTGGTTACAAATGTTATATTTTTTTTTCTTTTGCTTATTCCGGGCCTTGAAGGTCCATCGCCGCTTCTACTACGCCTCTCCACAACTCTTATACAAATGTTACAAATGTTATATACAATAATTAATACACAATTAATAATAATGTATATAAATTTACTTTTGCCCGTAAAATGTTCCGGTTTAATTTATGAGCTCGCGGATCTTTTCACATTCGGTTAATCATATGATTGCGGAATTGCTCCGTGATCTACACTTACAAGTTACCCTACACGTATCTACACCATGGGGAAAACGTGGATATAATACTATTGTTTTTGGTGTAAGTCTCGAACAGACCACATACTAACGTGGTGACTATTTGCGGATTTGTCATTTGTGTCCCTTTTTATACCAACGCATTTTATCCTGCCCTACGGTTTTTATTAGTTCTTAAAAAGCTTATAAAAATCAAAATTAATGTTCACAGTTCCAATTCATCTCGTAGTGTTGACAGGATATATATATTTATAATTAATAATATAATAACTAGCTAGTACATATGGTATTTTGACGCGGTACAGAGAGAATTTTGTATTAAAACCTAATATCGGATCTTCAAGTTAAATGCGATAAAGCCTGAGGCGCCGCATGTATGATGAAGCCATGATGGGTCGTTGTCCCCGATTCCCGTTTTCGATTATAATTTATAGGCGTCTTAGCGGAAGTTATTAAAGAATCCGAGAAATCAAGAATGTATAAAACCAAATTTGATCCATCTTTCCCGGTGCCGTAGAAGTAAAAGCAGTTAAAAAAAAAAAAAAAAAGAAATAAAAGTACTCAACAAATTTTATAAAAAGGCCCATCAAACCAGTAGGAGCATTCGATCAGCGAGCATGTGTGCACTGTGCACTGTATAGCATACTGTTGCATACAAATGTATACGGTATAGGTACCTACATGGCTACATATAATATTATTATTATTATTTACTCATAGTAAAATACTATTAATATATATACACTTACCTATCATGCCAATGGAATATGTTAAAACTGAATTTGAAGAAATATAATTAAATATGTACATTGATTCATCATTAATTTTGACGTGCACGGCATAAATACGTGTTGTATTTTTCACATTAAGATTAAAAAAAAATTTAAATAAATGAGTGTTCTCGCACCAAGGTTAGTTCGAATTGCTATTTGCACACGTGCCGTGGAGTACGTTAGTATAATAATGAGTTGATATACATATACTGCAATGTATTGTGCACAGTGTATACACTATATTAATACCTACAAATCATATTCCTATAATCACAAATAAATAGGTGGGTTTTAAAACGATTTAGGTACTACATGTTTTGGGCGAGTGATTATCGAGTGATCTCACATTATCGAATTAATTAATAAAATGATCATTGGAAGACTAAATGATGATATAGGGAATACAAATAGATGGAAAATTATGCGCTAGCGCGAATAGAATTTTTCGGGGAAGAGGGGCCAGGAATAACTTTCGGACCAAGACCGGGTTACAATTAGTATAATATAAGTAAAAATATAAGTACAATAGAACATGGGTACATCGTATAAATGACAGACGGGTTTCGGGTATATCTGTAATAGCATGAATACGTGGAACCGGTGGGGCACATTTTTTTTTATACAATCAATTTAAGCGCCACAGCCAACTTATGTCATCATAGTTATGACTTATTATAGCATTATTAATTATTACTTATTACTACCTATAGATTATATTAATAAGTTATATGCTATTACCTATAGAAAACGTATAACTATATCGCGAAAACCGCTATCGAATAGAACATAATAATACATAATAGGTACTGCACAGTGGCGTACCTGGGTCTTTCTTACGGGGGGGGCATATATTTTCACCCACTCGTAATATAGACAATTACTTTAAAAAAGTAGCGTCACAGCTACGATAAATTTATTAATAGACACATGAATTAGGCTATTTTATAATTGTAATTCGTTAAATATAACTGTAGTTCATAAAACGAGATTTTATTTATTTAAATATTGTATAATGCATGTTTATAATACAGTCATATTTTCTGTTTTTTATATCAGAAAATCTTTCAATGATATCATCAACTGGTAATTGGTACACTGATTTCCTGGTAAATATGTAATAATGCAAGCCCGCATAAGCGATCCTGGCCCATTTTTGAGCGTAGCTATGTTTTTACTAAAAAACGCTACACTCTTAAAAACTTTTTAGTGCTAATAAGTAATAACCGATTATTTCATAACTTCATGTCTTAATAAAAAAAAAATTAAATAACTATAAAAACACCAAAAACAACTAATATCAAAGCAAAAATATTATACGGCCATTGGGGTTGGCGAATGCCCCCATCGTCCCCCCCCCACAGGTAGGCCACTAATACTGCAGTGACATTATTATTCATTAAAATACGATGTCGCGGTACTTCCGATCATCAGTGGTCGTTGCTGAAAAGATTTACGACGTCATTCTATCAGTTGATCACGCGAACCATTGGATTTAGCATAAAATCTTCTTAAATCAATGCGCGAACGGAGAGTTGTATCGCGTGATGCGCCGCGGACAGCGAAATATTGCGTATAACTGTTGTTCTGTGGTACCTATCACCATTTACCAGCACCAGGTCTATCCATGGCTGCATGCGTCGCGGTTTTCAATGGGAATCTAGCGCGGGAACGCGAGAGGACCGATGCGCACAGCTATGACCGTAAACCGACGTTGGAAAATCGAGAAAAATGTAAACTTGGAAATTAATTACGTATCATTATTATCAAGATTTACCGACGGACACACGGCGGCTCACGGTTTCCCATTTCGATTTCGAATATTTGCGGAAACCCGATATCACGCCGCCGCCGCCACCGTTGCCCGTTATCAATCCACGTCATCGGTGGGCGGGTGCGCACGCGCGACCGAGCGTATCACTTTCCACTCGCCAGCTCTAATGGAAACCCCCTCTCGGTCCCCCGCCGACGCACTATCAACGGGTTGAACATATTTTTATTATGGTCATTGGTCCCACGGAATGATAATAGTGCGTTTCACAACTCGCACAAGGACGTGCACCGTTCGATTGTGTTTCTTCGGTTTTCCTCGGCGCCCCTCTTGTGCCGCGCGAGTAAATAATATTCTCTGGTCTTTCGCAATCCACTGTGATAAAATATCATTATTATTATTATTACAATTATGTAGCATTTTAGTTAGAAAACCATTTTTCCACACAACTTGATCACCCGTTCCGTCCCCGCAAACGCGTCATTCCGACACGTCTATTCTGTACAACAGTTGTACGGGAAATAGAGAACACCCATGTGTGGGTATTGTTGTTTCGTTCACGGCGGAAAACTGAGAAGAAATATTAACAAAAACAAATGTAGGTAACAATTAAATTACCGATGTCCTAATATTGTATCGTCCACGTTCGAACGTACATCCGCTACCTACGTCGATCTCAAATGACGATTTTTCCAGTTTCTTCTACCTTAAAGACTGATCGCGGCTTGATGGGCCGTATCGACATGACTGACTCAGCGTTAGGGAATATGGTGAATACTTAACTAGACATTCGAATAATAGGTGTATAGCGCGTGCCTACCCTGTTCGATAGTAATTAGCACCGAGCTGACAGGACAGAAATCGTTGATGAAGTAAGTCCGTCCTTGTTGTGTCCAAGGAACTAGCCAATCACCGGTTGTTATATTATATATGACATTGTCTCTGCAGTAGTCCAACACAAATAAAGGTCAACATAGAGCGGCAAAAGTCGCAATGCAAAAAGAAGGCAAGCCCAGGTTTCTTAAACATCACAGCAACAGTGTTCGGGGAGTAGCATTCAGTCCTCGTGTATGTACACATACCATGTTTAATTTATAGTTGTATATTTGATAACGATTTACGTATCTATTTTAGGACCGTTATTTGTTCTGTTCCGGTGCGTACGATGGAAAAGTGAATCTCTACTCGTCTTTGCGCATGGAATTGCTTATGTCATATTCTATTACGACAATGGCTGTTGCGAAAAATGTTAATGCTGTACGATTCACTTCTGATGGCTCAAGGGTAAATATTATAATACATCATTTATATGGATAGGTGTGATTTGATTAGTTATAGACATAATGTTGTATAACATTCATACTATAACCTTTTTGTGATTTATATAATTTATCTATAGCTCAGTCACTACATTTATGAAACTGTGAATCTTATATATGTATTAATGTGAAAATCATAATAATTTCGTTATTTTAAGAAAAATTATAGTAGTCATGTAAGCATTTTAAAATCTTATCTAGATTTATTTTACATTATTAACATTCTACTGTATTACTTTTGAAGTAAACAATTTATTATTACAACTAGAGTTAAGTTTACAACGTTTCCATTTTTCAACAATACCTATCTAGTTTTAAATAAAATAAAAGTTTTAAATTTTGAAGTTTCCATTACATTTGGTGCAGCCATTTTAATTTTATAAATAAGTTTTCTATAATTACTTTGTTTCCAAATATATAGGCAAACCACCTATGATTTATTTTGTTTAAAACAATTTGGTATGAGAAATATTTTTATAAAATCAAAACTTCAGCTATCCTTCAATTATTTCATTTTACCTAAATATTTATTAATAATGAAGAACTTAAATTATAAATTTTGTGAGTAACTATTTTAAATAATACAAAAATGTATTAAAATGAAAAACTATCCCCTTTGTTATTAATTTATAATTAAAAATATTTGTAATCAATTTTAGCTTTATGTTTTTAAGAATTATAGTTGTGAATTTAAAATAGTTATAATACTTGTATTTGTAAAATTTAATAAGTACTAAATACTTGTAAATGCCAATTTTAATTGGAAATGGTTGATATTCTTATTAATTGCTAAATGTTATTTTATCATACTCATAAGCAAGAACAAACTACATTTCTGGTATTAAAAATGCAAAATCTTAAATTTTTTATTTTTGTACATTTTAAAATATTTTATTGTGTTAAATATTTATCATGAACATTTCTTTGATGTAAAAAAATTTTTAACTTTGAAAGATTTCATGAAAAAGGAAAATAATGATTATATACTCAAAACTGTAATTTCTATCTGTTGTAGATTTTAGCATGCACTACATCTCGGAGACTTTCAGTTGTAGATGTTGAACGAGGAGAACAACTATTAGCTTATGATAATTGTGCAGCAAGTGGTAGGGATAGAACTGGTCTAGCAACAGATCCTTCGTCACCTAACATTGCAGTATCTGTGGCAGTAAATGGCAAGGGTCTTACGTTATTAGATCTTCGAATGCCTTTACCTTTAGATTATGTATATGATGTGAGTGTCAAAACAAATTATATTGATACCATGCTTTATTCAGTTTATCTTGACATTTTATTTTATTGTAACTATAATCTGTTTAGCTACACTCTAGCACTATTCGTGATATAGTTTTTCTTGAATCATCGTGGCCCTGGGCGACTAGTAATGGATTGCTAAGTACTCTTATCACTGCAGGTTCAGATGGTTGCTGTAAAGTATGTACAATGGATGGTCGAATATTGCATACATTTTATTCAGGTCGTCATTTGAATACAGTTTGTCCAACACCAGAACCATTTCAAGGATTTTTGTCAAATGGATTTTATAGTAAGAAAATTCTAGAATTAATTAAATTGGCATTAATTGAATATTTTATGATTGTTTACTTTTTTAGGTGTAATTATGAGTGGAGGTGATAAAATCACATCATATGTCCCTAATTTGGGCATACAAGAAAGTTTCTGTGAAAATCGTGATAAACCAATCTGGAAAGTTAGATATACATCAAATGGAAGCTTTTTATATTCTGTATGTGAAGGTGGTGTTGTTAGAAAATACCGAAGGTATCCAGACAGGCATGAGTATCTTGGAGAAGTGTATACACACAAAGGAGATATACAAGACTTAGATATATCTCCGTATGATGAGTGTATCCTTTTGAACAGATTATTTTTTATAGGCAATTGATATTTATGTATAATAATATTTATTGTAATTTATAATTGTGTAACATTATAAATCTGGATGTACTCTCGTTCCTACTAATGTTGTGTATAGCCTGAATATTTCAGTTAGACCAATCATTTTAAGACACATTTGGTTATTATAATAATAGCATTCATATTATAATTCTATTTAATTTTAATTATAATTATAATAAAATAAAGTTTTATAAACTATAATTTTTAAAAGAGGTATTTTCAATGCTATGAAATAGGTTCAGTTTAAAATTTGTACTCGTGTAATTTATTTGATTTCTCTTGTATTAAATATAATTGAAGTTTATCCTATTAACATTTAACATAATATTATTGAAATGAAATAATACGCTTTTTGATTTATTATAATATTTATATTTATCAAATATTCCCTGTTTTTATAATATTTATTTAAAATAATAAATATTTTATTAAAAGTCTGGACTTAATTGACTTTCATTCTTACTATACATTTTTGGGCTAGTTTGATCTCTGAAATTATAAATTTATTATTATATATATTATAGATCATGCAAAAATAAATTTTATTCCTATTTAACTAACATAAACATGTTTTTAAAATGATTATTATTATTATTTTATTTATAAATGCATGGTGTGCATGGAGTACAAATATAATAAATACATGATTAATTATCTCAATATACATGTAATAGCAAGTAACAAGGAGCAAACAATTAATTATCTTATTGAATTATTATTAATCTTATTGAACTCACTGTGGGACCTAGCTATTTGAGTCTATTAACCAAATAAGTTATTAAGGCATAAGATTTGCTAGTTAAAAATATATATTATTATTTTTGAAAATATGATTGAGATTTCAGCCTAGTAAAAGATAGTTGTGTACATAATTTTTTGAAAATTTTTTGTATAACTGGGCATTTTCTCTATAATGTTGAAATCACGCTAAAACTTTGGCTGTATAATATATAAATCTAATTAATTATTGATAAAAATTAATCTTATAGTTAATAATCTAGTAATTAACCAATGATCCCATTAACCAGTAGAGACAAGCTTTTCTGTGTATTTAGTATACACGCTGTACGGTTAGCCTGTTTTAGTCTTATAGGTAAATGAATCAGTTCACTGCGAGGTTAATATGTGGTAACAACTATAAGATAATTTTGAAATTTACTAAAGATAATTTTCATGATTTCTCCTTAATTTAATTAATAATTAGATCTTATTACAGCATCAAAAGACCGAACAGTGGGAGTGCTGCGTTTAGGAGCTCCTAGTCATGGGTGGACTGACTATGGTGAACTCACGTGACAACTTAAGAATAGACTAGATACAAAATTAATATAATTACAAAATATGTAAATTTGTAAATTTGAAATATGTTATAAGGGATTTTTTAATACTTTATAATGCCAACAGATGCACCAAATTTATGTGTGATATTTAATATATTAAATTAAAAGGAAAATTATACCATTTTGGGTAAATTTTATTAAACCAACAAATTATATTTATAGTTCATATTTTTAACAAATATAGTTCTATATATTACTTATTTTTAGCAATGGTTGAAGAGCAGAATTTTAAATTGCTTTTGGTTTTTCATATCAAAGTTAAAATATTTTTTGCTATTAATTTATTTGATCATTTGAAAATACATTTTCCAACAAACTCATTACCTGAATAATTTTAATTCATATGATTTTTAGTTTTAATGGATTATTTTTTCCTACAGATTAGTTGATTTGATTTTTATTAAAATTCATTATTTTTAAAGGTATTTTTTACAATTATTACCTTTAAACAATCCTATAATTACTCTCAAAAATTTATTTTAGTTTTTATTCAATCTCCACTTTTATTTACACCTGAAGGTACTAATCATAGAGTATATTATAGTATTATATTATTTTCATATGTGATAATTACTTAACCTTCAATTCAATCATTAAACAAATTTAGCATATCATAAAATGAATAATCCTACAATAAACATATTTTTGCATGTCACAATTTATTTTCCAATCATGTTTTATTAATTAATATTTTATTATTATTTTATCTTCTCATAACAATAATTATATTGAACTAAAAAATTTCAACACAAATCTTAGTTAAAAAAAAAATAAAAGTATAATTTCAAATCTTATTTTGAATAATTCTATTTATTTTGCGTTCATTGTTAATTAACATTTTAATTTTTTCAATATTTTGTACAAAGTATTATATACATACTTTTTTTTTCATTTGTTTCAGTTACTTTTTTCTTCATATTATAAAATCTTGTAAACGTTTAAGAATTTTTGATCCTATTTTCTAACAGTAGTTTAATATTTTATAAACTTAACATTTATTTTTATGGCTGTGTTTTACTACTTTGTGTTTTTATATTTAATTTTAGTTAAAACTTCAAGCTTGAAATATGTTTTGAAGAAATATAAGAGCAATAAATCATCGTCTTATATTTATAGATTTCTGACTGTTTCATTTATTTGTATTTAATAATTTTGGTAAAAATGTCATGCTATGAAACTATAAAATATAATACAAATTGTGTTTTCTAAATATTAGTGCAGTATAAACTTTAGTATCCACTTGTATAAAAATTATTCAATTATTTTCTAATGATCAAATAAACAATGACTGCAATGCATAACTAAAACATTTTTTTAATAAATTTTATTTTGAACGGAATTAGTACAGTAAGTACCTACCAATTAAGCCAATTTCCTTTATTTAGGTTTAATTGAAAAATAGCTTTATCATTCCTCATTAGAATATTTATCCTTATCTCATTTACCGCTTACTTATTCACTAGTGAAGTTATGTTTTTTTTTTTTAAAAAACTAAATCATCAAAACATTGACAATTCATTCCTTTTTAATTTTAAATTGTAAATTATAAATGGTATAAAAATAATACAGGTACATACATGTAATAATAATTGTTAAAAAATGTATTCATCGCATTGTACATTCCAAAATCTTCTTCCATAAACTGTTAATGGAAATTTTGTTATTTGAGAATGATCAACAGGCTTATTTATATATTCTTTTATAACATAATATATTACCTACTTTCACGAATAATTTCACAAACCCTACAGAGGAAGAGGAAGCAATCAAGTATGTCAAGTAGTATAAACATAGTTTTATAACGAACATCAGCTGTATTAGTGTATAAAATTAAAAACAGAAAAAATACCTAACAGTGATCCTATTTAATTAATTGAAAATCATAGAAATTAGGCAATTTACATGACATTCGTTCTCAAATGTCATAAACCGAATAGATTTTGACGGATAAAACCTATGCAGAGAAATTTAAAATCATTGAAAGCAAGCACAGGTTCAAACAGGTAGGTATAGAATACAGTCATACAGAAGACCCGTGATTGAGTGAAATGTTTGAAAACATTTATCTACAGCATGTATGAGGATGAACACAACAAAAAAGAAACCAACGTGCATTCCGCGTTTAAACTCATAGGGGGGGGGGCTTTGGGGTTGAAGACCCCCCAAAATTATATTTTTTACTAAATTATATATTATTATAGCATATTTTCAAAAATATAGTAATACAATGATGATTGATTAAACATATAATAATAATAGAAAAAAATTACTATTTATAATTTGTGGTAATTATTTACTTGTGTATAAAGAAAATAGGAAAATATTTAAGCCCCCCTAAACAAAAATCCTGGGTACGCGCCTGTTAAGGGATAACGATTTGGCTCGGCACTGACGGCACTTGCTTATTCACACAGGAGAAAAACCTTATTCGTACGAGCAGTGATAAGTAATTACACTAGAGAGAACATTTTCGTTTGGCGTGTACTTGATGTCATTTCTGTAAGTATATAATCATTTCCTGAACGTCCATAATATAAATATGAATTTGGAAATGTGTAGACAGCAGCGTCTGTAATATACGTTTAATTTTAGGTTATAAGGAAATTTTTAGATTCTGAACGGAGTGATGGAATCTATTGGTTTTACAATGATGTGTTTTTTTTTAGATTCTGAACGGAGTGATGAAATCTATTGGTTATACAATAATGTGTGTTTTTTTTTTTTGTTTTTTTTTTTTTTTTGTGTCTGAGGACACAATTTTTGGTAGTAAAAATGCTTCGATTTTCTAAACAGCAACGTTTCTGATAGGAAAGTGAATGTAAATGGTACTTGGGCAAGTCAAAAATTCAACTTTTTCAATACTTTTTTAAAAAATCGATAAAAAAATTACGAAAAAACGGGAAATTTTACGCAAAATCACGTTTTATACAACCTACTTTTTTTTTTAAAATGCTCTAATTCAAAAACGAAAAACCTCAACAACTTGAAATTTTCACTAAATCTTTATATTGGTGTTCTCTATACATGGTTCAGTTTTCAAAGTATTTTGACTTATTTATAGACAATTTAAATTTTCGATTTTTGTAAATTTTTTTTTTTAAATACCTATAAAATTTAATACAAGGTTTATAATAAGCTTAACTTATCTTCACTAGAAAATATCGGTGATCGTTTCACTCAAATTTTTTTTATAAGCTCATAAAACTCAAATTTGTATAAAATGTGTTAAAATCATGATAATTTGCAAGTTATTTTGTAGATGAAAATTCATTAGATTTATTCTGTTCTTACTTAAGGTTTAACATTTTATCACTAGGTTATTCATAAGCTACTCTTTAAAAATCTTTAAAAAAAATTTCTACCGGACCAAAAGGAAAAAATTTTATGACCATTTGAAATTTATATTTTTACGAAATTGCATAAAATTGCGATTTTTCCTCAAACGATTTTAAATATTTGTTATAATTCAAAAAGTATAAGTCGCAGAAACTTGAAATTTTCACCAGTTGTTATAATAGGCATTTCCTTTATGTCATATTTTTTTTCAAAATATTCTATTGATTTTTAAGCCACTTATAGGCATTTAAAAAATTCTAATTTTTTACATTTTTTTTTTATAATCGGTGATAAAAAAAAATTGACTAATACAAAATACTTGTAAATTTAATAAAATATTTCGCAGAAGTAGTTTTTAATGTCATTCTAAAATCATCAAAATCCATAGGCACAATTTTTTTTTATAAGCGTTTGAACAGCGAATATTGACATAAAATTACATGTAAAATATAATATATAAAATTCTAGACTGACAAATCATATAGGTTCTTTTTAAATGCTCTAACTCAAAAACGAAAAACTGCAACAACTTGAAATTTTCACCAAATCTTTATATTGGTGTTCTCTATACATGGTTAAGTTTTCAAAGTATTTTGACATATTTTGACTTATTTATATACAATTTAAATTTTCAATTTTTGTAAGTTTTTTTTTTAAAAATATCTATTATTTGGCTGTCTGAAAACTTTTGAAAATGTATAAAAGGATTAAATTTAAGTTATACTGATTGTAATTAAAAAATATCGGAGTTCGTTTCACTCGAATTATTTTTACAAGTCTATAAATTTCAAATTTGTATAAAATATGTTAAAATCGCGATTATTTGCAAGTTATTTTGTAGATAAAAATTCATAAAATTTTTTCTGTTTATACTTAAAGTTCAAAATTTTGACACTAGTTTGTCCATAAGCTAATCTTCAAAAATATATAAAAAAATTTTTACCGGACTTAAAAGAAAAATTTTTATGACTGTTTGAAATTTAAATTTTTACGAAATTGCATTATAATTGAATTTAAATATAAAATACTATAATATTATATACACATTTTAGACAAACATATTTACTCCGTTCAGAATCGTTATTCGTATACAATGATATCTATTATTGCATTCAAATTTAATAAATCCATTGTAATAATGACCTACCCTATAAACGAGGTGCACTCCACCCTCAACTGTACAGCAAAGCGAGGCCCATCCGTGTTTTTTATTGATACATTTGGTTTCCGATCACTTCAAGTACACATTTTACAGATTTATAATGAAAACATTTTTTTTTTTTAAATGAAAAGAGGTTCCTTGGATACCGCAGAAATGATTTAGGTTTATCAAAATGATTATTTAACATCAAAAAGGTACATAATTTGAAATTTTATAACATACAACAATTCTTGAACTAATAGACAGTGATAACAGGTAATTTTAACTCAATAGTAGGTAATAACTACCTATATGAGCCCAGATTTCAATGTAAACCATCAATAAATTATGCTCTAAAAAATTGCTAAAACTTTCCATACTGAATCGAATCCTCTATACCTTTAAAAAATGGCTTATAAAATTTGAATTAAGAAAACAAATTTATAAATTATCTTAAGATAGGTAATTCTTTTTAAATTAGTTAAATTTATACTATTAATCCATATTATAAGTAATTATGCATGAAGACTAAAAAATTACCGAAAAATGCTAAAACGATGCTATAGAAATGAAGAATCTGTTATGTTAAACAAATGAAATTGAACTATATTATATAGCCACTATAGATGATGATAAGGTATTTAAAATTTAAGTACCTATATCTGAACAAATCAGATGAATTGTAACCAATCTTTCTCCATCGATAAACAGGTATATGGATTTTCGATCGATTACATATTGATAAAAGTATTTTTTCTTAAATAATTCCGAACCTCCAATATCATTACTGTCGCTATGTTTATTCAAAATTCTCATTTCTCAGTTAAATTGTACAACCTAAAAGTACTATAATACTATCGTCTCTAACACTAGATACGTAGTTTTAATACGTACTATGCATGCACCTATTTTACCTATTGATACATTTTATGCCGTTATTGAGAAGAATATGACCAACATACGTCGTACGATACTTGAACCGTAAGCTTCTGTATGTACTATGTATACAGTTATAGTACATTTAAAGTTATACCGTTTATAGTCGAATATAGGACTGGCACATTGCCATGCACTCGTATAATATATTTAAGTACTTCGCACAATTTATGTCGTTTGTTAACACGTTTGAATTAAAATCGTCACGCGTGTAATATATTCATTTTTCTGAATTTATATGACTCAAAAGCGAATGTTTAATTTAAGAATTATAAAAGTATTTTTACGCATCAGCGTTATAATTGGGTGATTCACAGTGCTCGGCAACTGCTATTGATAGGTACTAGCGTATTTAGTGATCTGAAAATGAACATAAATTAAAATAATTAAATCTATAAAATCGCGTGTATATAAGATTATTGATTGAATAGTAATAAACAATTAGTACAATGATGTTTAAAACATTTAATGTATAATGTATTTATACACAAACATCGAACACTGGTAATCCATCAGACTTATTCAAAGTGCCGACACTTTGAAAGCTCAGGTTATATTTCCCGAAGTTGTAGTTGTGTTCCCGATGTTTAGTTCACAATCAAAAGAAATAGGAAAATTATAATATTTTATATTTTATCGTACCATTTAGTATACCATTAGACTATCAGAGGTTTTAAAAAGTATATTGATAGGCTGCCATAGTTTATGAATATTTATGCGGTCATGTAGGATATAAAGATTCTTAACGCTAAATTCGTAGAAACTTTTTACACTTATGTAATATTTATATTTATCATTTTGATTTGTTTTTGATTAAAATGTTCCATATATGCAGTTAATACATTATTTAAAGTGAGTATATGCAATTTACTTAGCTGTCAATTTTAAATAGTATACACAATGCATACTGCGAAATGTTATTAGTTGTATCTACCAATACTTACGTGAATGTTAATTAGTAATAATTACTGCAGTCATTGTTTTTTATAATTTTGCAATGTAATATAATTTTTCATAGTTCGAAAAACATTCCACAGGTAGAGTAGATAGGTGTAAGTACATATAACTATATAGTTATATACAGTATTAAATGCAGTGTAATAATTAATAATATTATTTTGGTGTTGGTTAAAAACCATAAACGCTTTTATGTTAATCAAAATCCCCTTCCAGAACAAAGATCTAAATATGAAGTAGGTACTTATGTGACTAGGCATGTCATTATGTAGCAGGCTGTATATTATATATGCTGTCGACGCTAAATTTTATGACGATTAAATGGACTGCAATAGGAATTCACAACAATAATTCTTGTAACTATATGAGGCTAATAATTTTGTTGTTATAGGTTACTACATTTTGTAAAATGTATTATTTTCCTTTTACGTTTATGAGGTTTACGTTTTATATTATATTTATTTAGTTTTATTTAAATTTTATCATAATAACAATGATCGACGGACGGTGGCTGTAAATTCTACGGATTGTATTCCATGTCTCCATGATTACAATTGTGTATTTGACACGTGGTATGCGTTAGAAATGCATATAATTTTTTCAGCCCCCCCCCTCTTAGAAAATGTTTAAAATTGTCCAATGCCTAAACATATATTATATATGGTATACAATAAACCGACTAAAAATTGCTATACCTGATATTGAAAATCAAATAACATGTATACTAAGAATTTAGATTATATAATTATTACCGATATGTTTAGAAATTTCAAATTGGAACAAAATACCGAGTGTTTAGCTTGTGTTATAATTTTATTTTTGTAAACTTAACTAAATACGCAAACCAGTTAATTAAGATATTTTTTATTGCAAGGAAATTATCAGTGGAAAAATGTAGGTAGTTAATAGTAAGTATGGTACTATGATTAAATTATATTATTTCATTATCGAACATTTTTTTTTGTGTTTACTTAAATACCTGTATTAGAATTTAAGTCTATTATACATGTATAATTAATTCACTGCATTATTTTCCTTTGGGGCGTTAAATATATAATATAAAACTGATAAAGCATTTCGCGTTGATCGTTTGGATCATAAGCAAAAAGTGTTTAACGATTGAAAGCAATCAAAATTAAAAATATAATAGTACATTTTTCCGTGTAAAATCATAACCGATGCTTGTTATACCTACTACTATTACATATTTATTACTTATAGATTTATATAGGATATAGCTATCCTAATTCCTATTACTATTGCTAACAATATATCAATAGTCAATATATAACCAACGAATATTGAATAACACTCGTGGACATTATAGCGTAATGTTGCATCGTTGTTCTTATTTTTAAGTCAATTGGTACAATGGATTAGGTCTGAATTTTAAAAATTATGTACAATAAATATAAGGTATAGTTAATAGATATTATTTATTACAGATATTGAATTACGTAACAAACATAAATGTCAGACCTAAAATCGCTCCGAAGTGAGAACCTATTAACTATGCATCTATGCGTAGGTATATGATGTATTTATGTATATATATATAGTGATAACACGGACCGTTAAATAGAAACGTCTCTCTTATGGTCGACCATCGTATAAAATTATAATATACCGTATAAAAAACGTCATGATCGTTCGGTGTAAACATTTAATTGTGGTGGATGAGTATTATTTGCTGTACAACGTATTTTTAAATAATAATATATTACACCGTTTACCATTATAAAAAATTTAAATTATTGTTGTTGACTGTAACAGATTTAGTTGGCTTATAGTTACTTTTACCACTACTTGTAATAGAATTGTAAAAAATATGCTGGCCAGAATTAAACAGATGGTGTTACTAGTTAATCAAATGAATTAGTTTATTACGTTTTTGACAGTACATATTATTATACGCTTTATACGTTATTTTAAATTTCAAATTATTTCAAGATTTATGATTTGATAACACTACATAGTTAACTTGAATTAGAATTATTTGTCAGTAGTTTACTGTAGTTTATATTAGTTAGTACTTACTAGTTGTTGTGTTGCTTAGGCCTTCACGGGGATATCAAGATAAAAAAGAACGGGTGGGCCTCGCTTTGCTGTACAGTTGGGGGTGGAGTGTACCTCGTTTATAAGGTAGGTCATTATTACAATGGATTTGTTAAATTTAAATGCAATGATAGATATCATTGTATATGAATAACGATTCTGAACGGAGTTACTATATTTGTCTAAAATGTGTACATAATAATATAGTATTTTATATTTAAATTGAATTATAATGCAATTTCGTAAAAATTTAAATTTAAAACAGTCATAAAATTTTTCCTCTTACGTCTGGTAGAATTTTTTTTATATATTTTTAAAAGTAAGCTTATGGACAACCTAGTGTTAAAATTTTGAATCTTAAGTATAAACAGAAAAAATTTTATGAATTTTCAACTACAAAATAACTTGCAAATTATCGCGATTTTAACATATTTTATACAAATTTG